>APFE030826230.1:0-44709 GCA_000404065.3 Pinus taeda | reverse complement strand
AATAAAGCTATTCTAGTTTTCTTCCATATTCTTGTGTACTTGTTTATATATGCATTTATATGGTTAACACACATCTGGTGCTGTGTTATTTATGAATATAGATCTTTGTTTCTTCGATAGTAGTATGCTTCTCTGATTCCATAGGTTCTCTTTGAAGTTGGGCAGACGAATAAGAAGTGGCAAAGCTCTATCAAGAAGGAGAGGAAATCAACCACAAGGCTAAGGTTGGTCTTCTTGGTTCTCCTCTTGTCTATTTTTAGAAAAGAAGACGAAAGTAGACTTTACTTGTTTGTTTCTAAGATAGCCACCCATCTTAGTGGGAATAGAAGCATCCGAGTGGACACTATTCCCGGTAACAAAATGGAGAATCCACTGGGGAGAGACTAGATTGTTTGTTAGCCTATCTATCCTTGTTTCTTTTATAAACTTATAGATGGAGCCTGAAGTCAAGCCAGCTAGCCTTCAAACTGCGTTTCTTATACAAATGAAAAGTAAATCAATGCGACTTCAGTCTATCTCTGGGTTTTTCTTATGAATTAAATAATAAATCTGCAATAAATCTAATTGCCCAAAGTGGTGGCTCTAGTAACCTCTTTAGATCACCCTTGTGTTTTACATAAACTGAACATTACTTACTCGGCCTAAATCCTTGAACTGAATTGCAAACTGTGAGTGAAAACCTGTTTAAAGTCTTGCATTGTTACCATCGCACCTTGCCTTCAAGGAAGACTGTATGCATCGCACTTCCCAAGTGCAGTAGGTGCACTGCATACTGGTTTCACTCTGTAACAGGTGCAATGGTCAGAGAGGGTTAACTTTACCGTCAAACTATGGTTTTTTCTCACTGTTTTCAGTCCTATCCAGGAGTTTTGTTGTTTGTAGTTAGTGTATTTCTGTGAAAACCCCCTTCTCTTGCATTATATCGCCTCCATAGTGCAAAGAAATATAAGTGTTTTTTATGTATTCTGCATCATTTTCAGTTCTCTTTTGCAAAAAAGTAGCATAGTCGAACTGTCATATCTAGATATGAAAGTGTCGTAGCTGTCATTTTCAGTTTTAGAAAACAATCCCATTGTTCTTGATAGTCAATTATATAGTTTCTATTGTATAGGATTTGAATTAGTAGTTTTTAAAGTGTCGAAAAGAAATTTCATTTCAAAATCGCAAAGTGTCTCTCTTGCTTTCACTTCATTTTGAAAAAGAATTATTGTTGAGTACTGTTGCTTTAAAAGTAATTCAGATTTGCACATAGCCTTCTTATCATCATTCATACATTAAGAAAGCTGAAAACAAATACATGCCTGTGCATTTGCATTTCGAAAGCTTGGTTTGATTTAGGACTGTGCATTTAGCATGTGCTCTGTGCTCTGTGAAGAAAAAATTCTTAACTTTCTTTCCTTATTAGCTAGGATTTTCATTGCCAAAAGAAGATTAAACGTTTGTTTATCATCTTAGACTGCATTTTAGGAATTATATACACATCACACGGTGAACCTGAAAGGAAAATTGTTAAGCAATATCAACTTAAAATAAATTTAATGAATCTAACAATGCTTTGGAACTTAACGCACAACATCTAGAGGTCTAGGCTAGAGACGTATTACGACGTCGTAAAACTTGGTAACTGTTGTTTTCTGTGTTGGTTGGGTGATTCCTCCACTCTGAGATGAAAAGTTCCAATATGGACTTGTGCTCCCGTGTACCATCGAGTATATATTGGGAGACCACAATAGGTTGCATCCTTTATCCTTAGGAAGCCGTGTCTGCTGCCCTATCGATCGCAATGTACTAAACACCATTCAGGAAGATTGACTGTCGTACCGTAAAAAGTATTCCGCAGTTTTACGATTGGTTTGGTAATCCTCTCTGCCTAGATCTCCAGAGAAGTCCATTTTTCTCCTTTCCAGACTCCTTAAAATAAAAGGTCCTCTAAGCACTTGTCACTTCAGGCTCAATAAAAATCAAAGGCGACTAGAGTCATCTTTTTTTTTTTCTCGACTCTTTAAAATTGAAAAAATAAGTTGTGTCAAAGCATCTAAAATTTATTTTAAATCAGAATAACATCACAAATTCCCTTGTTGGTCTTTGGGTTGAGAAAATGGAGCCTACCAACCAAGGATTCCCCCTTGGAGGAAATCCTAGTCCCTTCTCCACTTGGGGAGATGTTGGTGCAGCCCATACGGCCACTTTGTCACTTCCAATGTTGACAATTGGTTTTCCTGTCTGGCTCTTGTCTACCTCTGTCGCTCAGAATCCCATAATTCCTGAATAGTCAAATCAGCAACTAGACGACACTGGAGTTGCCTCCCAACCTTCTACTTCTTCTGATTCTCCCTCTCCTCCTTCCTCTTCGCTTGATAAAGCTGATGAAGCTAAAAGTCAAGTAACTAAGAAGAAGAAGAAGCAGAAAGAGAAAAATGAAAAGAAGAAAAAGGAACCAAAATCAAAAGGGGGCAACCAAGTGTCATCTAGCGAAAATCCTCACACTGCACCATCGAAACATAAATCTCCTTGTGTGATTTTCAATGGAGACCATTGTCACTGATATTGTCCCTGCATCCCTCAGATCTTAAGGGATTGGTCTCCTAATTTGCATAATCCAGTGGTGTCAACCTTTGACGATCATGTTGAATGCACACCATCAACTAGTGAAAGTGAAGCACATGGATAGAAAAGGAATCCCAAATTTCCTTGTAAGTTGTGTGAAGGAAATCATGCCATCCACCGTTGTCCCTTCCTTGACGAGGCTAAAAGAGTTTTGGATGATTGTCCGGTTTCACCGCTACGACTTCCTCCTGGATATAAAAAGCTGTTACCAAGTCCTACATCGGTTGAAAATCTGGTTGGCCCATCATTGTGGTCGGCCGAAGCATCTATCATTGAAAATGAATGCTCTGAATCCATACCAAACGAAAGTCAAAAGATCGAGACGGCAGTTGACCTGGGAGTGCTCATCTTCAAATGATACCGTGACTGAAGAGAAAGAGAACGACACCATTCAAATTCTTTTCATCAACATAGACTCCGATGAACTTGGGGGCAGTCCTCCCATTCCTTTATCACAGGAATGAAGTTCATCACAGTCTTATCCGACCGTCTATTCGATCCCACCACCTAGCAACCTAGTCGTTTCCTTCGACTGGAATCTACTAGGCAGACCCTATTTACCAGCTAGTGTACCATTCAAAATCATTGTACAAGCTTACAGAATGGTCATGGTTGGTACCATCATCGATGAAGGCACTTCTATGAGTATCCTTTCCTCAACTTCTTGGAAAGCGCTTGGTTTGCCATCGCTTTTTCCTGAAATGAGAAATCTGACAGGCTTTGACAAAGGAACCATTCGACCTTTAGGGATCCTTCCAAATGTGCCCATTACTTTGAGAGGGAAAACTGTTCACATGAACGTGATGGTAGTTCAAGGACCCTTGGATTATAATCTACTCCTTGGATGCGAATATATTTATTGCATGGGAGCCATTGTCTCCTCACTCTTTAGAGTAATGCGTTTTTCGCACGAAGGCAGAATGGTCAATATCGTAGACCAAATGTCATTCCCCAGTTCACATCAAAAATAGTCAAATTCCATCCCTAAATGGTCTTTTCACACAAGGAATGTCTCATCGATCTCCAGTCCATCAACCTAAAGAGCACGAGTGATTCAGGAGGACATGACTGAAACCCATGGGGCATGCACCCTGGTTTGCTTCGGCAGAAAAGCTCTGGGTATAGGGTAGGTTTCAGTGAAGGATATATGACTAGTCTGATACCTGTCCGTATAGGAAAATGGGATTAGACCGGATAAGATACCTCCATTAGAAGGTAGGCGTTTCCAGATAGAACAAATGCTTTGTTTACAAATTAAAGGGTAACCTGGAAAAGGTAGGCCTTTCCTGATAGAACAAATGTTTTTTCTGCAAATTGAAGGGTAACCTGGAAACTCTACTTCGCTATACTTGGGGGCATGCAAATCTTTCCGCATGCAAGTGAAGAGCGACCATTTTATTTTTTAAATTTGTAGGACTTCTAACCCTTTAAACCCGTAAGGCTAGTTGTTTCCTAACTTGCATAAAGAAAGGATCCGTGGCAAATCTTGGGACATGTAAGCCACTTCAAAATAGCATCTTGAATGAGACATTCTTATCATACGACTGGCAAGCAATGTACCGTAGGGTTCAAGCTCATTAAAAAATAAACCCTCCACGAGCAGTTTTAGCACATAGTTCAAGCTTGTTAAAAAATAAACATAAGTCATGAGAAAATGTTTCCCCCAACATTTAAGCTCATTAAAAGAAAATGAACTGGTAAATAACCATTGTGAATGCCTTATCACTAGCTTTTGAGCCTTGGTCATGTTCTCACCATCACCTCCACTCTGTTTTTAGCCGATCATTCACCCCCATATGATTGTTTACCCCTTCGAGGAACATCTGCAAAGAGTGATTCTATTAGCCATCCTTGTGACACTGCCATGATTGGAAAATTCCAAATCTTACCTGGAATCAGCTGCTACTCGAAACAATCACTCGTTCCTCGAAAATGAGTCTTCTTTAAGCTCTTTTCACCTGACTCATAAAATATGAAAATATTGCCGAGTGATTGGCCTCTCCGGCTCGTTAAAGTCATCGGAAGTGCTATCCCTCCTCCAGATTTTAATATTTTTGGACCTGAGGGATTATTACACAAAAATATCGAGCGCTTGTCATGTTCGGCTCGTTAAAACTATAAAAAAATTCAACCCTTTTGTAATATTTTACACTTTTTCGGACTTAATGGATTATTTGACGAAAAAGAATCATTGGAGTCTCCTTTCCGTTCCTTTCAGACTCTCTAAAGTTGAAAGGGACCGAGTTATATTTGTCGTTAAACTCGTTAAAACTAAATAGTGACAAACTCATCCAAATGGACGAGAACGGGTTTCATTGTCGCTAGGCTCGCCAAAATATAGCGACGGGTTTGCCCAAAGGGTGGATTATAGAACAAGCATATGTTATCCTCCTCAAGCTTGACAAAAATAAAGAGGTACTGGTCAGCAATGACTGGGGAAAATTTGGAAGAAAACTTGAAGAAACTTTATTGCTAGCAAGTCGCTTTCGAACATGACACTTTCTTTCCACATCCATGCCAGATTGGGTTGTTCTATTCACTTGTCATCAACATTGGTCCATCACACCATCCATCTTTGGGGTTAACGCTACCAATTCATCGTTAGTGTCGCCGATATGTTCAAGAGAAGTCATTCAGACAATTCACCTGTGTCTCACCCACTGCAATACAGTCATGCTCCATTCCTTCATGATCGCCACCCTCAACCCTGTATCGTCAGATTGTTTTCACCTCCAAAATTATTGGCTTCGTTCCATGTCGTTGATGTGGGATTCATTAAGGCTCTCCTGCGACGGGTTTCTTCTTGTCGACATCAACTCATTATCCAAGAAGTTGACTTAGGAACAACCCTTTCAGTACTTTGAAGCTTGCATGCCTCAATAGCAAGTTTCTCACTTTCGGCAACAGGTTTACATCAATGGCCTTTGAGCCAGAGATTTTACATGGTATTCGACGCCAAGTCTTTTTTTCACACCATGTGAATTGTACTATAGTACCTTGAGGGTCATTGTCATTATTGGTGATTCCTCTCGCGCATGTTAACAGATTACATCATTGGCTGGTAATTAGGCGATGTCTTCCATGTTCGACTCCATAACATTTTTCACATGGATCGACTTATACTCCAAGTGAAGATTAAATAAGTTTTGAAGACCCCGGATCTAGTTCCATCCATCCGGGCTGCGATATATTTAGGAATATAAAGACATCAAGTGTACATCATTCCCGAACAGATGATCATCCAAATCAAAAGATGATGGGTCCATATCATCAGTCTGTCACATACACGATTGTCTGTCCTATGTACATGAAAATGAATTTATAAAGTTGATGATGGGGATGCTCGCCTCAGCTAGATCATGAAAAAATGTTGTCAAAATAATGTATTTTATTGTATCTTATTACAGGTTGCCTCCCAGCTCAGAAAAACTTCGGATCCTCATACTAAAGGATTTCACCCAACATCACAAAGATTAACGACCTCGTGCTTTAGGGGGCAACTGTTATAGACATTTTTGGGCACTTCGACCGCAATTATAAATGTCCATATACTAAGGGCTCCTAAGTCCCTAAAAGTGTTGCTTCACTTCCTAAAGGAACAAGGTCATCTGATTACATCATCTCCCAGAAGTTCACCACTGAAAACTGCTCATAAATGGTCAAAACTGGACCATACTGAAAGCTCAGTGCAGAGGGTGCGATGCATATCAACTTCCCAGTGTACAAGGTGCGATGCATAATGAATTGCTCCTCTGTAGGGTGCGATGGTCGGGAATGGATAAATGGCAGGTACAAAATGTGACGTGGAAGATCATGGAATCTTCCAGAAGCTTCCCCTATGACACTTGCCTCTTTGTTTTCGACCAGGGATGAGTAAGATATCATCATTCTCCAAGTGGAAGTAGGAACTCTCAGAGAGAGGAAACTAATCAAGATCCCAGAAGATGACTCACCTCTCTGTAATTATCTATATATGGATCCCTCATCACAAAGATCCAGAGGAAGGAATTTTGTATCTTACAGAGAAGTGTTGTTGGTTTTCTAGTGTACATTCATAGTGTTGGGTGATCTAAGCTTTGCTTGAGGTGAAGAAGGGCTTCCTAGCTGGAGGATGATGCTAGGTCAAAACATATGGCTGTAATCCTCTTGCTACTTTTCATCTTAATAAAGCTATTTTAGTTTTCTTCCATATTCTTGTGTCCTTCATCCCATTTATTATATTATTCTAATTATTTTGAATTAATATATTATATTTACTCTAATTTAACCATAACCTTTCCCCAACTTCAAAAAAAATAATAATTATTAATTATTAGTTATTAGTAAAAAATTATTAATTATTTATTGTTAATAAATATCAAATCAACAATGTTCACATTCTCTCTATTTTTCTAACAATCATATTTTATGTCTATCTCTCTGTCCTAACGATCACTATCCTCTACACTTTTGTAACCGTCATATTCTATATCTATCCCACTAAGACCACTATTCCCATACTTCCACTAAAACAAAGAGCACATTGCATATTTTTCTAATTCATCTAATTTAATATAATTTTAATACTAATTTAATATTTAAAAATAAATATTTTATTATTTTCCACTTTAGAATTAAAATAAATTAGACCAAATTCATTATTTTATTAATTTAGCCTTCATCCCATTTATTATATTATTCTAATTCTTTTAATTAATATATTCTATTTATTGTATTTCTATATCTATCCCACTAAAACCACTATTCCCATACTTCCACTAAAACAAAGAGCACATTGCATATTTTTCTAATTCGTCTAATTTAATATAATTTTAATATTAATTTAATAATTTAAAATAAATATTCTATCATTTTCCACTTTAGAATTAAAATAAATTGGACCAAATTCATTATTTTATTATTTTATTAATTTGGTCCTTCATCCTATTTATTATATTGTTCTAATTCTTTTAATTAATATATTCTATTTATTCTATTTTAAGCATAACTTTTATTATATTCCATTTTCTTATTAACAAATTATTAATTACCGATATCTAACAAATCAACAACGTTCACATTTTCTCTATTTTCCTAATGGCCATATTTGATCTCTATCTTAATGGTCATATTTTATCATTGTCCTCTCTACTTTCTTAACAACCATATCTTATTAGTATCCTCTCTACTTTCCTAACATCCATATTCTATTTTTTATCTTCTACATATTCTTGGTTTAACCCTCTTACTATTCCTAGACTTCCACTAAAGCAAGCAAATTGAAAACATTGTCCCTTAATAATGTTTGAGTCAATTTATTTTGAAGAGATAATGCTATCCAATCATAGTTAAACTTGATGTTTCATATATGAATCTATCTATTCCAAAAAAATATTACATGTTGAATTAGTCATATTTTATTAGTATCCTCTCTACTTTCTCAACAGTGATATTCTATTTTTTATCTTGTACATATTCTTGGTTTAACCCTCTTACTATTCCTGGACTTCCACTAAAGCGAGCCAATTGGAAACATTGTCCCTTAATAATTTTTGAGTCAAATTATTTTGAAGAGAGAATACTATCCAATCATAGTTAAACTTGATCTTTCATATGTGAATCTATCTATTCCAAAAAAAAATTACATGTTAAATATCATTCTAATGATTAGCTTAGTCTTATTTTGATATGCTTGTGCTAAGAGGCGCTCTACAACCCAGTATGGAGGTAAATCTCACGTAAACATGTAAATGTAAACGTAAATGTAAAAAATTCAACATTTTTAAATCTAATGTCGGCCGAGATCAGTCTAATTATCATCATGTATAAACACAATATAAATTTAAAATATAAAGAGATTATGAACACTCAAAATATGGGTATTGTGAATAAATATAAATATAAATAAATTGGAGGTATGGTAAAGAAATAAAGCATCTTCTTATACTTACTCTAAAAGTATGGTAAAATAAATAAAAATATAAATAAACTAGAGGTATTTTAGGTGAAGCCTATGAGCCAAATACCACGGGCCTTATTATTAATATTATGCAAAACAAAAATTATTAACCTTAATATTAATATTAATAAAAATAAAAATGGCAAATGGAATTGACCCGTGGTATTGAGAACCAATGGTGTTGACCCATGGTATTCACGTGGAATGTAGCCTATTTAAAGGAGGAATTAAACTAGCATAGATCCACCTTTACTCTGGATCTACTAAGCACTGAGAGATCAAATATGTTGATATGCCAACTAAAATTTGATCCCTCTACATTGCTTGGTAGATCCAGACTAAAGATAGATATTGTTTTTTCATATACATGTCTGTTTGTTTATTTTTTTCTCTTTATTCCCTACCTTTTATGACTGAGAAATAATGAAAAATGACCTATCATCTTTATAAAGATTTCATATCATTATATTTTGTGAGTAACAATTTTTTTCCCCAAAAAAAATTCCCCTCCATGTTTAGCTGGCTATATTTCTGTGTTACATGATGTTCCCACTAGTCCCTGATACATGTGAGAATAGTAAGCTGCAAAGATCAACAACAATACTATTCTATTTGATAGATTTCCCCTTAACCTGCAACTGTTATTGCTGAAAGGGATCTCCCTCAAAGAATTGGCAAGGCTGAGACTGGTTTACAATTATTTCTATTTATTATTCTCATTAGACAAAAACAATGAATGGAAATAGTTGCAAACACTATTTATATTCATTGTTGTTGTCCAACGAGAATAATGAATAGAAATAATTTTCAAACCATTTTCAGCCTCGCCAATTCATTAAGGGACATCCCTTTCCGTAGTAGTAGTTGCAGGTTCCTTGAGGATCCAAATCTGGGGTGGAGGCACTAAGGTATTAAAGCATTAGTGGCTAGGCAAAGACAGTTAAACCTTGATCTTTGAGGAGCATTTGGTTGTTGGGTACATATAGGTGGATCTATGGACTCTTAGTGGTGTTGAAGGTGGGAGAAGTTACTTTTAACACCCTTCCCGAATATTTGAAATATGGCCTTGGGGTGATTGATTGCAATAAATACTATAGTGAAAGCCAATCTAAGGTGGGGAGGAGAGTCGAAGTACCAATGTCAGTTGCAAATCTTCCTACATTAGGATAAGTACTTATCTGAGTTCTTGTGTATGTGAACCTTATATAAATTTCCTATGAATGCTTAGTGTCTTGATTAAATTCTCATGTTAATGTTGAGAGATATTTATTTCTTGTGTATGACTAACGAGGAATTCTTATTGCCTATATTGATAATGAGGAATTTCATTTCTTGTATGATTATTTAAATAAGGATCATTCATCTTTAAGTGACGAGGAAGGTTATTGCTTGTGCGAATATTGAATGTTAATTTCCTATGTAATTTCCAAGAAATGGCTTAGTTCTTTTGTCTATTTATGAGTCTAAAATTCAGTCTAATTGGCTAAGTAGGAGATATAGTTCATTATCAGTTGGTTGAATAAATTCTTATGGTAATCAAGCACTATTTGAGCATGTATCTGTTTTATTGCATTTATATGTGTGTGTGTGTGTACATTAGGCTAATCATTGTAAAGCTCAGAGAGATAGTGCTATATACACACACATATATATATCCTGTACAGAAATTACAGGAAAATAGATTCTTAAAACAAAAAAATATTACAATGGCAAGAATATATAACATACACAAGGATTTTCTCCTCGAACCCAAATTGGGAAAACCAAATTGATTTTTCATTATATTCATTTCATTGTTACAATACATTATATACATGTCGAAGCATTCACAAACACTAATAAATTAACCTTGGATTAGAACATAACCATAGTTCTCTTGACCATATCTACAAAATTCCGTGGGAAAAAGACATCATGCCTAAAACCATGTGCAAAAACATGCACAAAAAACCATGTGCATGCCTTGTTAGTTTTTGTAGCATTAGATGGTATTATAGTCTCCGAACGTTGTGGAGAGGTTAATACACATAAGTTCTCCAAAACATAGAAATCGTTTCTGCAAATTTCACCTAGAGGTCCCTCAATTAAATTAATTGACCGTAATTAAAAAATTCCTAACTCTAACAAAGGAAAATTAGTTAATTAATAGGAATTAATTGTGAAAGGTGTGAATCATCTAGAAACTCACACAGATTGACTTGGAAATCATCACAACCAATGATTAACTTTTAATTCTGGTCATTGGAGTATTACCTAAATATTAAAAGAAGAGTTCGATGGGTAGATGGAGAATACAAAAGTGTAGATATTGAGGTTCCTAGACAAGTTGAATTCCTAGTAGTAGGTGTGATTGAAGAGTGGAGGTTGAGCCAGTGGGTGAGTAGTAGGTGGCAAGAGAGGTTAGTAGTATCCAGTGGTCTAATTTTCGATTTTCCAGTTCTAGAGAGTCAAATAGAGAGAGTATGAGTTTTCCCATAGGGTCCGTGCAAGGATTGCGTGGGAAATAGTAGCAGTGCAGTTCAATCTAGCTAGAGGACAAGACGATTCGGTAGTTGGTGGCCAGGAGTTTTATTAGAGGGATCAATGAATCAGTTCTGAATCTAGAGAGAAGTAGAGATAAAAATTTGAGGAGTTTCAAAATGTAGTAGAAGAAAGGCCTACGAAGTTACTTCGTAGAGGTTGGTGCAAAACGAAGTGCGAATTGTTGAAGGACCAGTTTCTGGAGTTGAAATTAGCTGTGGGATAAGGAAAAATACTCACAACAACTTTCTAGTGATTCTCTCATATTGGATTGCCAACTTGGCATCCAAATTATTTTACTAATATTTTCTACTACAAATAATAATATAAACCCTCAAATACTCAACCTGGTTTTCATAGAATGGGTTTCTCTGGGGACTTTCGTCCCAAAAAATGGTGTTATTTTTTTGTGTATGTGCTAGCATTTCTCAGTTTCTAGTGTTTTTATTTTCCATGGTATTTTATTTGTGAATATTGTAATGTGGTTAATTCGTTGTTTTCATAGCAATAAACTACATGATTAATATTACAGTTAGAAGAATTAATTCTAGTCGTTGCAATAAAAATTTCAGTAGTGAAATTTTCAAATGGTATTAGAGGTAATTTGACAGACAAGAAGCTCAAATGTAGAGAAAGGAAAATTCGTTGTTCAAAGGGAGTGTTAAGAAGAACTTTCTGAAGTTGAACAATGCTTAGCTAGGTAATGTGAATTACTGGGAAAAACGGTTCTTCAGCTGCAGGTGGTAGAAAACTTTTGAATTTCCCAGAAGTAATTCCACCAGGCAAAGGGAGTAGAAACAACTCAGTATTTTCATTGAGCATATTTTCTTGTGTGGGTATAGAGGGTTTTGCAGCAGTTTTCTAGAACAAAATTAGTGTTGGGTGGGAGAGGAAGAACACATAAGAATTCTTCAGTAAATTCTCCATTATGACCATGGACAAAGTTAATATTCAGGGGGCTTCATATTTTTCTTTGAGGTTACAACACAATTTTTCTTTCCTATCAGGATCAATTTCACAAGGTATTTGGTATATAGACAATGGAGCTTCAACTCACATGATAGGGGTTGGAGAATATTTCTCTAACTACAAGGAGTAGCAGGTGGAATTCCATATTACGATGGGAAACATAACGAAGTGTACTCTAGTGGGGAGAGGTACCCTCGATTTCCAGAGGGAGTTAGGAGAAATTACGAACGCTACATATGTACTACATGTGCCAAGATTGTTTATGAACCTAATTTCATTATCCCAACTACAGGACAAGGGATATAATGTCCAATTTTTAGGGAATAAGGTGTTTTTCAAACACCCAAGCTGGAAGAGGGTGAGGCATATTGGAGTTCGAAGCAATAGGTTATACAAGTTGTAACTCAGTTCTCCAATGGAGCTAGTAGGTTGTGACAATAGTAGTGGGAAGGAACTAAATGAGCTATGGAGTAGGAGAATGGGACATTTACACCATGGATCTCTCGAGATACTTAGGAAGACAGTAACGGTGGTTCCAAAACTTGGAACAATACACAATGATGTATGCATAGGGTGCATGCTTGGGAAATAAGTTATGGAAACATTCCCAAGAAGTGACAAGAAAGGGGATGGTGTTTTGGGACTTATACACTCAAACATTTGTGGCCCGATGTCCACTATAGCTGCCATTGGGGCCAAATATTGTTGGGTAATTTAACTATGCTTTAAATAATTTTAAATTAAATTGTCAATCAAGGATTGTAAAATTATGAAATATACAACATAATATATGCTAGGAGTTTAGCTTTCAATTCTAAAGGAAATAAATTTCAATGAAAGAAAGTTCTACTTTATGAAAATGAATAAAATGACATGAAATGAAATATTAATTTAGACAAGAATTTAATAATTAACTTAGGAAAGCATTGAAAAAATAATCTAGGAAAGCATGAAAACTTAATCTATGAAAGCATGGAACCTTAATCTATGGAACCACATAAACTTAATCTACTAAAGCATGTGAATCTCTAATCTATAAAAGTGAGTAAACTCAATCTTTGAAATCTTTTAAATTTAATATAGAAAGCATTTGAAATCTATTTCTATGAAAGTAAACAATTCTAATCAGAAATGAGAATGCTTTAGGTTTTTCTGTATTTTTATATTTTTCATTTTTCTTGATTACAATATGTAAAAGAGTGAAGTGACAATCAGAAACTTGAAAAAACATCATCTATAACAAGTAAATAAATCAAATCCTAAGTGATCATTGTAATGTAAATTTTTTCTTAATTAAAAAGGTTAAATAATTGTTATTGAATGATGATGACTTCAAAAACTAGATTGATTTAAGTTCAAAATGAGTGATCTCTTTCTTAGTTTTATGAATAGTTCAAATTCTTTTTTCTATTGATATATTTTTTGGCCGCAACAGTGAATTTGAAAATTTACATTTTAAAGATACATGAATATCTCCAAAATCATGCATAATTTTGAAGATATTTTTGATGATCAATGAAATTGGCTCGTTATAAATAAAACACATGTTTTATTTTTTAGATCTATCTTAGGTTGCCTAGAAACTGCATTAGAAGCTGACTCAACGAAAATTGCTACTAATCTAGATCACTATATTCAATGAAGTGTTGAAGGCTCACAATTGCAAGATTAAACAAAGTGTTATTGTTGATTTTCAAAAGAAACTAATTTAAAACATAAGAACAGTAATATAAGCTACATATATGATAAAAGTACGTGAACTATAAAACTACAAATTACAACAAAAAATAATATAAAACTATAAACCAAATAACACAAGAACTTATCAAATTTGTTTTATTCCATCATGGTTCGGAATTATGCTCCAAGTGTTCCTCCCTTTGAATGGAGAAGGCACTCCTATTCATACAAAAACTAAGATAACTAATTAATAAATGTAGATCCAAAACTCTCCCATATATCAAAAATCTCTCGTAGATACACAAATATCTCATGTGGTTCCAACCATGTGTTAACATCTAGAAAGTAACATCTCTAAATATCCTCTCACAAATATCTAAAATATTGATGAGAAATCTTATAAAAGCTTACATGATTATTCTCCATCAAATGTGCTTGAATGATTATCTCAAATCTTCCTCAAGTCTTCAAGGGTTAAATATGAACTTCAGATTTGAGACTTAGAGGCCAAATATGACTTTGTTGCAACCTTCAAATATGCTTACAAACATCACAAAACTCATCCAACTTTTATATATAAGTGAATAAATGTTATTTTCCTAATATTTAACCATAAATTCACTTAAAATACTAAAATATATTCTTTGGAAAATAATAAGTATAAAACCATATATAATCATAAAAATGGTATTAATGTATGGTTATAGGATAGTGGGATATGGTTAAAGGTGAATGAAAAGAGGAAGAAAAAGATGACAGTGTGGAGACCCAACATTTCCCCCCAACTGAAGATGTCACATGTCCTCACATAACCTTGCATTAATTCTCGTGAACTAATGTCATATCACTTTATGTAGCCTTTTGGAGTGAAATACTATGTTTTATCAACAACTTGCTTTGTCACTTGAGATGCTTGTCCAAAATTTGCATGTTTTACAAAGTCTTCAATAATTTATTTTTCTGAAGAAAGTTACTTTGGAGTCTTCTTTGAAATATATTTAAGTGCAAGCTCATTTGGTTTGTTTTTGTGTGGAAACCAAAAGTATTGTAGTTTTTATTCTTGTGTGGTAACACTTTTATTTTACTCTTCTTCTTATTGCAACAAATAATACTTGAAAATTCATTAAGAGTGAAGACCCATTTATATTCATATAAATTTATCATTTATCATCATCTGAATCACTCCAAGACATATTGATTTTTGAATTGAAGAGCAACAATACTCAGTTGGGAGAAACATGTTCGTCAAAAATGTATGAGGTTATGGAATATGGAATGGTAATGAATATCCCCCCCAACTTAAATTGCTTTATGTCTTTGAAAAATTGGGAAAGATAAGTCACATGGAAAATTTTCCAAATACGAATATTTTAGCATTCAAGGAATTATTGATTAAAGATTAGAAAACAACATACCTTCACCTACATGAAAATTCCATAATCTATGCATTGAGAAGATCTTGGATGTTATTGATAGATCATAGAATGTGAAGTGGAAGAATCTGACTTGGTTCTTCTTTTCCCTTGGCTATATGAATAAAGGATGAAATATAAAATTGAAACATTTGTACCTTCTTATTGTTGGATGTAGGAATTTAATTTTGATTTATTGGAACACTACTGCAAGTTGTTGTTGAAGTTGAGTCGCCTACAAAATCTAATAATCAAGATACATTGTTGTATTCCCATTGTTGTAAGTGAGGAGGTTTCCCATTGATGTGTGCAACATCCAAGGCACTTAATATAACCGATGATCTTGGTCCCAGATAAAGTGCTAAAGTCAGTGGGACAAGATCTATTGGAAGGTGGACCTTGATGAATCCCACATCAACCAACTCAAGCATAGAACTGAAAATGATTTGAAGAACCATAATGAAATATTGAAACCAACCTGAAATTACAAAACTTATTGTGAACTTTATTGGCCAGTTGCCTAGTTTTTTCAGAAAATCTTGTATCCAATTGTTCCAGTAAACTAGTTTTCACAAGCGGACTTTTTTCTCTTTTTTTTCTCCTTTTCTCTTTACCTTTTATTTTGTTTTTTTAACTCTATCCTAATCTACTTGAAAATGAATATATCTTTCAAGTATAATAATATTTCCAATGGAGCCATGTGTGTAAGAAGAAGAAAAATAAATGCATATGTAGGTTTGGAAGATATACTTTGATATATACCAGAATATGAGGGACCAATTGTTTTGACTGAGATGTTGTAAAGAACTGTTGTAGGAGTGGTACTTTATCTCAATGATATTTTGGAACCAAATTTCAATATAGTTGTGATTCTTTTGGTTCACTTGATCATCTGGATGATTAGTATGTCTTCTTCTTAATATCATTTGAATCTTCTATAGTTTATTGAGTAGACTATTGAACGCATAAATTATTTGATGATAGGCATAGTAAAAATTCCTCGATCTTAGGATCCAATGGTTCTCTCCATAAAATATGGTCCACGATTCTTGAGTCTTTTATGTATCTTCTTCTGGATGTTTTTCTTCAATGACAACAAGAGATTATTTTTGCAATACTCTTCCTAATATAAGATGAATATTATTTATATCAAGAGGGATTTTATGAAATTTTTTTATCTTACCATTATAAGTGTGTTGAGGTATTTTATTTTTGGGGTTCAGAAATGGTTGTGCATGTACTAGAGTGGGAATGGGTTTTTGAAGTCGTTGAGTAGGTGATAATGGGATAGGTTGACTACAAGTCAACTTAGGGTGAAAATGAGGTTCTGGTGGAGGTGAATGGTATGAATAGCATTGAGATTGGTATTGAGGATAGTGAGAAAAATATTGAGGATATGGTTGATTTATTCCATTAGTGCCTTTCCAACCATGTTGCCAAGATTGGTTTTCAGATTGGGATTAAGATGGCCAATGTTTCCAAGGCAAGAGTGTGTTCCAATTACTTTGAGATTGTTGTGCATAACCTTGAAATTGTGAATTAGAATATTAGATCATACCAGGTTGACAAGGATTCCAAGGTGTTCTTGAAGCTACATAATAGAGTTTCTCTAGTGCTTGGTTTACTCCACCATTTTCTTGGTAAACATATTTCAACACTAGTAAGGATGGGTAATCTTTTCTAGCATGTTATTATGCACAAATGACACAAATTTCAATGTTATCAAGTAGAAATTCATTCAAGACATGTTTCTTTCTACATTTAGGGAAAAATATAGCAAAAGAAACATTCTCAACCTTTTTCTTGTTTTTCATTCTTAGCATATCAATATGTTCACTTAAATTACCAGGAATATCAAATTTCAAAGTATGAAGCAAATTTCCAAGTTCAACTTGACTTATTGAGCCTGATACTAACTTACCTACTTAGCCATAACTGAATGCTGAGGGGATCTAGCATACTTTGCATTTCCTAATGATATGTTCTTTCATGATTCACAAAGCTCTTGAATGATAATTGAGAAACATATCCTTTACCCATGATATTAAGACGATCAATCCATTCATCTCTAATTACTCTAAGTCAGAGGGTTTTTAATATATCAAATATTGAATTATGCAATTTTTCTCTCTTAACATAATACATAAATATCTCTACCATATCCTCAAGACTCTCATCTTATTTTTGAGTCATTTTAAAGATTTCCTCTTTAAGATCATAATGTATACAATAGTCCTTATATTTTTCTAGAAATAACCTTTTTCATATCATCTCATGATCTTATTCAATTAGTTCATAAACACATGAACCATTTAAGAGCTTTATCCTTCAATGTAGCTAGAAACAATTTCAATTTTTGAGCATTTAATAAGTAACCATAAGACCTAGAAAGTACTTCAATTTCAAAAATAAATATTTTTTGGTCTTCTAATCTCATACAGTGGAAGTTGGGAAGTACAAATGGAGATATGTTTTTCTTTTTAACATTTATATTAGTATTTTATATGGGAAATCCAAAGGGATCTTCTTCATTGTCATCATTTCTATCCATTTCTTCTACATCATATGACACCTCTTCCACCTCCAGAAGCAAGTGTTCTTCTACCTATGAAAGTAAGAATGCATGATGTGCATGGTGATGTTGTTTTACTACACCACATGATCTAGTAGGAAGGGTAGGTGATTGCGAAATTGAAGTTCTCAGAGTTCTTCCTCTAATGAACCTAGCTCGAGAATGCACTCTAAAATGAATGAAGTTAAACTTATACAACTAAAAGAGAATCCAATTAAGAATGAGATCCAATTCAATAACTGAATTTAATATAGACCTCACAATGGTGATGTGTAGGTTCTTACGCCTCATCCTAACATCTCACTTTTCCAAATTTGCGGAAATTAAAGAGAAATATAAATTGAAAGCTTATCCTATGTATAATTCCCCAACAAGAATGCCAAAAATGTTGGGTAATTTAATTTTGGTTTAAATTATTTTACATTAAATTGTTAATCCAAGATTGTAAACTTGTGAAATATACAACAAAGTATATGTTAGGAGTTTACATTTCACTTCAAAAGGAAATAAATTGCGATGAAAGAAAGTTCTATGCTATGAAAATCGATAAAATGACATGAAATGAAATATTAATCTAGAAAAGCATTGGAGAATTAATATAGGAAAACATTAACAAAATAATATAGAAAGAACTTAACCTTAATATATGAAAGCATGGAATATTAATCTATGAATGTAAACTTAATATATTAAAACATGGGGATTTCTACTCTATAGAAGTGAGTAAATTTTATCTATGAAAGCTTGTAAATTTAAACAAGAAAACATTTAAAATCTATTTCTATGAAAGTAAGGAACCCTAATCACAAATGAGAATGCTTTGGACTTTAAATATTTTTGTACTTTTATATTTCTCAAGCACTTGATTGCAATATGGAAAATAATGAAGTGACAATTAAACACTTGAAAAAAAAACATCTATAACAGATAAATACATAAAATATTAAGTGATCATTGTAATGTAAATCGTTTCTTAATTAAAAATATTAAAGAAATGTTAGAGAATTGTGATGACTTCAAAAACTGTTAAAAATAACAACAAGAAAATCCTAATTCATTTTGTCCTTGAATTAAAATGTAATTCTATTCTCATAGAAACTTGTAGTAGTTAACTACGTTAAATTGATTTAGGTGGCTCAGTAAATTTGAGTTGGAAATCTATCTAGAGTCATGTAGAGTGATTCCTAACTTTTAGGGGCCCATGTTGAGTTCTTATTGAGTTGTAATTATTTAATTCAGTTTGACCAAGTTAAATTTAGTTAAACTAGTTCTAACTATTGGACGAACTAGTGAGTGGTCAACTGAATTAAATTGGAATTAGTTCACATGGAATGATCAATCAGATAACTAATAATTCAATAATAAATAGCTCATGCATGTCAATTCTGAGAAAGACCCAGATGATATTAGAGTTTAGGGACAATGTACTATTACTTGTATAATTTTCTGCGTTGTACAGATGGTGCATGCAATCAGTAGAAGGCCAATGATGGATTTTGAAGTTATGGTGAGGGATTTTTCCAATTAAATACGGGCTAATTCCATTAGGGATTGCACAAGGAAGTAGGGGCTTGGAAGGTGGAAGAATTGGCTAAGTGCTTGCTTGAGCTGGTTTATGAAGCAATGAGATAGTTCGTACTTGTGCAACCTTTTTTTAGGTTAAACAATAATTGTATTTTATTCTCAGATATTCTGGTTAATGCAATATAGATAGTCAGAGTCTTAATTAGTTTGTTTCCCCCAAAAAATATTGTGTTATGTGCAATTCAAAGTCTTCCTTTTCTTCATCGTGATTTCATTGATCAATTTTTGTTTTCGTTCATGAGTAGAGTAGATTCATGTGTTTTGTTTTAGCATATCACATAAGCAATTTTAATCTATAGTTTAAAAAAAGAATCGTATCAGACTTGAATTCACTTTAGAAGAGGAGCATATGAGTTTGTTTTCCAGGTAAAATCAAATTTGTAGGTTCAGACTTCATAGTCGATAGGATGTCATTCTGTAGTTTGAGACTTGATTATGCCCTACACGGAAACTCGAATTACATAGCTTGGAAGGATAGGATGGAGGTAGTGTTGGAAGACAAGGGGCTAAAGGAATTCATAGATCATGATATCCCAAAGCCTCCAACATCTGATGTTAAGGATTTGGTTGAATGGAGAAAGTGTGTGGCAAATGTTGGAAATAATATTGAGAGGCGGGGTGAATCAGTATTAGCAAGTCAATTATTTTTAATTTCCATAATCAAATTCATATACGCTACTTCAGTTAATGGAACTCGCGTGTATACACAACTATATTTAAGGCAACTAGCGTATATCCTGAAAACTTACGATCTAGTTAATTCATCATATGTTGATATTTAATTAGTGCTTCAAAACCATATAAACAGTAACCAAGTGCAGTAAAAAATAGAACAGTCAATCACACACATGAACACAAGATATAAGGTGGAAACCCAATGTGGGTGAAAACCACTTGCTCCAATCATCTCTATCTTCCTTTTAATAAGAAACTTATTTTTACAATTTTTGTACTAGTACAGTCTTATACCAGTACGCAAGATTCTACCTGCAGAAGGCTACAACCTTCTCTCATTCCTTAGCTTCTCCTGGAAGGAAGCTACAACCCCCTAGCCCTTGTACTAGCTGATATGTTTACTAGTACGTAGGTGCCAGCCTATAGAAATGTACAACCTTCTCTTTTCTTACAGCGACCACGTTTCATAAATTTTCAGAGTGGATACATCAATAACATCATTCAAACATCAAATATATCTGCATCAACCAATCTCCTTTGCACCAACCACAACTGAATCAATCAATCACTTTTCACAATGTTGTAACCAGAATACAGTAACTAGAACCCATGCGAGAACCCAGAACACAACAATAGCAAACAGAAGCAGCTAAAACATATTTTTTGAGGTATACGTTACTTCCATGTGTCGAACTTGCGTGCATATGCTCTTTTCTTAAGGCGAACCTACGTATGGATCTACAAATCAAATTTAAGATGTATACGCTTCTTTGATATGTAGAACCAACATGTATACATGCCTTTTCTAAAGTGAACCTACGTATAGGTCTATAAATGATGATTTAAACTTTACAACAATTGTAGACTTCAGTTATACACAGATCATCTTTATAGACTACAAAATGCACCATCTATTGAAATAAATGATCAAAACCACACAAATATACTTCACTTCAAGCCTTAACATCTTGACCCATCATTAGATCTTATCCTTCATCAAGTGCTAAGGTTCATCCATGGTTCAGATCCAGCTATGCACCATAACCTAATAACCTGTATACTAGAACTTTCTCTTCATTAGATATTCAATAGTTGAGTACATTTGCCTAATGATCTTCTCCTCCTTTTATAGTCTTAGGCCTTACTCAATACCATGGACCAAAACTAGTTAGGACCAATAAGTTGGACCAAATACTTGGGGTCAACACTTCGGACCAGATATCTTGGACAATACCATGGATCAAAATACCATGGACCGAATACCATAGACCAAAACTTAGTTTTCCAACATGTACGTGCCTTTCCTTCTATGAAAGTGCGTGTGTACACTATATGCTCCTTTTGGTCTGCTAACCCATGTGTATACGCGGCTGGGTCAATGGGGAACCTGTGTATAGCTCTCTTTCTTCATTCTGTGAATTTGAACTTTGATCTGTCATATGAGTGAGTTTCCATCAAGGACAACATCTGTGTCATAATGCCAACAATCTCCCCCTTTGGACTTGATGGCAAACCCAAGTCACTCTCCTTCTTTGTCATCAAGGGAAAAGGGTTATGATCCCCCTAAGTACATGCTGAATTCTCTGATATGTTGAAGTGTGTTGATTGAGCTCCATGAATGAGCCCATGCTCCCCCTGAATATAATCAAGGCCTGCAAAAACATGTTCTAAAATAAGAACATGACTCTATACATACATCATCAATGACCTTCCTATCATCAATGACTTATACATATATCCATCTCCCAACCATAGTGGGGTAACAAAATAGGTCTTTTCATGACCTTTTCATTAAAAGATATACATGACATAAATAACAAAGACCAAAGCAACAACTTTCATAAGTAGCATCTATCAATCAGCATCCAGACCAGCAACCATGTTCTCCCCATGAACCTATTCCACCTGAATAAAAAAAAATTGTGTGAATTTGTTTCGAGATCTTCTAAGGTAATGCTAACAATGCATTATTAGAAGTATATGCTCCCCCTGAACCTGTGCTAGATGATCATTGTCAGATTTGATGATTTCATATAGTAGAAGAGCTATCAAGGCATTATCATAAATCAGATATACATAAAGTTATCAACAACTTATGAGAGCTCACATATTTCTACATGTCATCCACAGACTGTAACCATCATCAAGTAGAACATTTAATTCACTTAATCATATCAGACTCTTTTCATCCTAATTTTGGCCCACTAATTTTCCTCAAACCAACATATACGGAACTATATCCACAGAAACCAACGTATGTATGCGACTACATTCATGAAACTCGCGTATAACCACCTTTATTTGAAATAGATAAGTTTTAATAGTAGGATGATGCATCAACTATTCCTAGCTTTTGTCAGAGATATTCAAATGTCTCTCTGGGCAGTGGTTTGGTGAATATATCAGAAACTTGTTCTTTGGAGGGAACATACTCCAATTTGACCTTTTGTTCAAGCACTTGTTCATGTAGAAAATGATATTTGATGGGTATGTGCTTGGTCTTGGAATGCATGAATGGATTCTCTGAAACACTGATGACACTTCTATTATCACATAGAATGGATATGCATGGAGTACATGTGATCTGAATATCTTGCAATGTTTACATCATCCAAAGAAGTTGTGCGCAACAAGACGTAGCAGCCACATATTCTGCTTCAGTTGTAGATAATGCAATTGAACTTTGTTCCTTGCTGAACCAAGACACTAATCTAAAACATGCACCACCACTAGTTCTTTTTCTATCATCAACACTTCGTACCCAATCTGCATCTGTATATGCATGAAGTGTAATATATATATCTCTAAGATAGAATTAACCAATATTTTTTGTTCCTTAAAGATATTTGAAAATCCTTTTGACTACCTGAAGGTGTGATTCCTTTGGATTTTCTTGGAATCTTCAAACTATTCCTATTCTATGCATGATGTCTGGTCGGGTCTCTGTTAGATAAAGCAGACTTCCAATCATGGATCTGTTGATTGGTGATGTACTGCTATTGATTCATCATTTGATTTGAGACTACATCCTGTTACCATTGGGGTACATACTGGCTTAGAATCTTCCATGTCGTATTTTTTTAAGATCTACTTGAGATATTTGGTTTGTGACAAAAAAATACCATCTTTATTTTGTTGAACTTGTAGACCAAGAAAATATATAAGCTCACCAAGCAGGCACATTTCAAATTCTTGTTGCATTAGCGAAGAAAAATTTCGACTCATGGATTCTTCATTACTACCAAAAATGATATCATCAACATACACAACAAGTACTAGAAAGTTATTATTGTCAATATTTGTTTATAGATTTCTATCAGCTGATCCTTTTGAAAAACCTTGTTGATGGAGATATTTGTCAAGACAGTAATACCAAGCTCTTGGAGCTCGTTTTAGACCATAAAGAGCCTTTCTGAGTCTGCATACAATTTTTTCATCATTTCCAAGAATGAATTCATCTGGTTGCTCAATATAGACTTCTTCTTCTAAGTCTCCATTAAGAAAGGAAAATTTTACATACATTTCATATACTTTGAATTTCTGAAAACTAGAAATAACAAGAAACATTTATATGGCTTCAAGTCTAACAATAGGTGCAAAATTTTCTTCAAAATCTATGCCTTCTTGTTAAGCGTATCCTTTACAAACAAGTCTTACCTTATTTAAAATAACTTCTCCATTTTCATTTAGCTTGTTTTTTAATATCCATTTAGTTCCTATAATATTCTTATCATGAGGTCTAGGAGCTAATTCCCAAGCATTGTTCTTTTCAATTTGATGAAGTTCTTTATTCATGGCCTTGACCCAACATTCATATTTGCATGCTTCATTTACATTTTGACATTCGGTGGAGGATAGCAATGCTAGATAGCTTGAAGCTTCTGCAATAGTTCTTCTTGTTTGTGATGATACCCAAAAATGGGTAACTTTATGGGCTCATTTTGCCTATTATTCTCGATTAATCCACCATTCTTCATACTTTATGCATGATTTTGAATATATTTATGTTAATTGAATGAATGAGAATAGTCACTTGACCACAAAGTCTAATACGTGCTTATCGCAGATTTTTGGACATCTTTTGGACCAAGATTAGGCATTTATGAGCATGTTGGTAGCCAAATACAAAGGAACAAGGCTGAGGATTTGTAAGAGGGGTTTCTCCTACACTAAATTACCCCTTCCTCAAGTTCTCCACCATCAGCACGGAGTTCAATAGCCCACGAAAGATGATTTCAAGGGGCATCCGAGTAGGTTTAATGAAGTGGTTGATTAACTGCAGTTTTGGGCAGCCAAGCTCCTAAAGTTAAGGAGGACTGTTGGGAGTCCTCGTGTTGCATAAGTAGGAAGGCTTCAAGCCTTGGTAGTTTATCTATTGAATAGTTTGTTTTTTCACTTTAGTGCAGCTCTGCATTTCAGCTCATTTTCGAGATCTTGCTGTAAACAGTTCTATCACATGACTATTATTTTGGATTAATGAAGATGAATCTCACTTTGCACCAGCTCTGAGATTTCTTAAGAGGTTGTAACTCTTGGGGTTGGGCCCAACCCAAGTGCTAGTACCTCATTTGTGTACTTTTATGTGTTTTTCTTGCATTCATAGAATAGTTCTGTTATTTAGGTTAAAATCTTGCTTTGTTACTTAGGTTGATTTTGATGATTAAGATAGTATTTCATGCTTCAAGTTGATTTGATAGTTTTGGTAATAGAAAATATCTACAAAAAGGCCAACAAGCAGTCCTTGACCTCATCAATCCCTCCTTAGGACCATGAGCTGAGACCAAGGCATACTTTCTCCCACAAAAACATTGTTTTTACCTTCCAATGCAATTGCGAGTGTTAGATTTTAAGTTGAAAAAGTTGATATCAGTTGTGTTTTCATGTTTAGATTTGTTCTTGCTCAATTTCCATAGCTCTCTTACATGATTTCCTGTCTATAAACTTTTGTTCATCATGTTTTTGGTTTTTAGGTCAGATTAGGTCAAAATAGATAGATCTATGGGTTTTTAGTCTTTGTTTGACTAGTTTTGGAAAATAGTGTGTAGAGCACCTATGATACATTCCTACCTACAATTCCTCCATCATACAACCGGCTCCAGCCCCTAATTTCAAATTCCTTCCCTTCATTTTCCACACTTTCCCGATTTGCCCTAATTTCTACATTTTTGTGCAACATTGCTCTTTCCATCCTTTAACAAATACAACCACCTTCATCACTCCTTAGCTTCATTTACCAATTCCTAGACCCATTAACATCCTTATCCATCCTTCATTTCCACTTTCCCACCTTTTTTCCACCATTAACCCTCTAAAATCTACTTTCGGCCTATTCCTATAGAACCCTTGCAGACTTCCTGTAAAAGTTCATGCGAGTAGTTTGTAGAGATCTGATTGTTGTGGAATTCTCTAGAAGGGTGCTAGGGACCCCTTAGGCCCTCTTATCACCTTCCCAACCTCCTGCAAGCACCCAATCCATTTCCTTTTGCGAATAAACCCTTGCACAGTCAAATATAGTTAAAGCACATGCATAATAATTCTGCAAAATTACTCAAAAATACAAAAAGATGCTTTTTCCATATTTTCCTTCAGAAGTAGCTTAGACACATGCATTTTACCTTTCTAAGATTCAATGGAATCCATTTCAGTATCCTTCATCTCTTTTCTTGCACCAGTACGGTTAGTCAGTAAAACTAGTGTTTGCTAGGGTTTGCATTTCCTTTCAGCTTTCCACTTCTTTATGCAAATAGACTAGCATCTTTTGAGTTAGCTTTCATCCATCACAGTTAAAAGCTTCTTCTAAGAACTCATAGAATTTTTCTTAAGCTCCTAGCGAACTTGCGCCAATTGATCAAGTGACAGCCTGCAGTGAGAGCTAGTACTTGTGCATACAACATCGTCGCTTCCAAGATTGTTAAGAACTACCGGGTTGATAAAAGTAAAGAAGAGAGTCCTAGGAATTGCAGCATCATTGCTGCAATATTGGATCCCACCATATTTTTAGTGCCATTGCTGGGGAAGTGTCAGAGTATTTGTGATTGCTGCTTTTCTTCTATTTTCTACTGCAACCTTCTGCTAAGTAGTTTAATTCAGCAAGAGTAGAGTAGTTGTTCCATTTCTATTCTACAATTTAATTTCCATAAAAGTAGATTAAACATTTCCTACTTTCATTTCATTTCAGTGAGCCTAAATTAGATATTTCCCGCTTTCATAGATTAGCATTTCAATTCCACAATTTCAATTCTGCAAGAGTAGATTAGCATTTCAATTCTCCAATTTCATTTCAGCAACATAGATTAGTCATTTCCTGCTTTCATTTCGACTCTGCAATTTCCATTCCATCAAGGTTTATTTTAGTTAGTTGCAATTTGTTGTTCAATTAATTTCAGTTTTGCAGGTACAAGTAGAGGAAAAAAACAGAAATCAACCCAAAAATATTTCATTTCATGCCTCGTAGGAATAGAGACAATTCAGGAAAATTCCTACCCAACACCCCCACCACATCACTGAGTCACCCTTATCTCTTCTTTGGTGGCAGTGATCCAGAAGAACCTATAGATGAACCTCTAGAGATATACGAAGATCCTATAACAAAAGAAGAGTAAGAAAACATTCCTCCAGAGACCATGGCTGAACACAGAAACAGTATAGGAAATGAGGAGAGAATAGAAGGTGCATTTCCCATCTAAGAGACTAATGGGGACACAAAAATGAAAAACATAAGCCCCTCAGCCTTACCTCACTTCAATGGATTGACCACTGAAGACCCCGATACCTTCTTGTTTGAGTTTGATGTCCTTTGTTGAACTTATGACTCTGCAGAAGACGAACAAAAGTTGAAACTCTTTCCCTCTACCTTCAAGGATGTATCACTATGCTGGTTCATGGGGTTACCTGGAAGCATTATCACAACTTGGGCTCAGATGCAGCAAGCCTTTAGAAACAAATACTGGGATTACTGTAGGGCAAAGGAAACAAAGGGAGAAATCTTTTGGATGACCATGGGAAGTGATGAATCTTTAGAAAACTATGAAGAAAGGTTCCAAATCAGTTATAAAAGGGCCAGGTGCACACTTGACCCTGAATCTCTGAAGCTGGTTCTACTTTGAGGAGTCCCTGAAGGCCTTCTAGATACCCTCCATTTGCTGGCTGGGGGAGAAATCTACCAACTACCTTATGATGACATAAAGAATATGTTTCGAAATCATTCTAGGGTAGCCCGGAATAGAGGTAGGGGGAGTCAGCTTTCAGCTAGTGCCACCTTCTCCAAACATGAGTTTTCAAATCAGATGGAAGACCTTAAAAGTGAGGTGAGACAGACCGTTGCCATGCAAATGGATACCTTCCGAATCCAATAGAAGCAAGAGGAAGCTGAGAGGGATTTGGCCATCTTTTGTCCCAGATGCACAAGGAAGCATCCTAGGAACGAGTGTCCATTGCACTCCATAGCGGTATGTTTCATTTGTGAGGTAGACCACGCTACAAATCAGTGCCCAAACTTACCCAAATTTAAAGCTATGTACCAAGGGGCTAAAGGATCCATTGAACCACTCTACTTCATGACCTAAAGGAGGCCACACGGACCCAGACCTTACCAGCAGGGGATGCAAGGGACATCCCAGACTTATTACAACCCCAACCAATCCACTCACATACCTTCTTGGGGTCCCCCTCCTCATCCTTCCTAGTCTGCACCCCCTCCTTGGTCTTATCCATGTCAATACCATACTCAACCTGCTGCTCATTTGTTTCATTCTCATGTTCAGCAACAACCTCAGTGGAATGCACCTCAACACGGGTGGAGGCCCAGTACAACTATCCTCCCACTATTTTGCCTCCACCACCTGCTCAACCATAAACATTACCTCCTGCTCCTCCAAGAAAACCCTAGATTCCTGCTCAACTGAACCTGAACCCCAATAACAGACAGACCTAGCAAGTATATATTGGAGAGACAACATGCCCTACCTATGCTGTGGAGATTAAGGAGATCAACCTATGATCTAGGAAGGTCCTCTCAGATAGCCAACCTCCTCCTAAGGAGGATGAGGAAGAAAAATAGGAAAGTGAACCCAAAGCCATTCCACCTTCTCCTGAGAGACTAGCTAGAACCATGCAACCAAACCCAGAAGAAACTGAACTTCTTGGAGAACTTAAATAGTTATGTGTAAAAATACTACTTCTCCAGGCCATAAAATATGTACTTATCTATAACAAATTGATCAAAGAGAACTGTTTTAGGCACCCAAGTAGGTGCAAGAGAGATGCCCCAACTATCAATGTAATAGGACAACTGTCCGATTTGATGTTGGGACAAATAATTTGTCCAAAATATCTAGACCCTGAGAGTCCTGTAGTCGATGTCCACATCAATGGCACCATAATCCCCCACACTCTGATTGATATAGGGGCTACCATTAATGTGATGACGAAGGACACCATGCTCAAACTCAACCTTTAGAGTGCCCTAAGAAAGACCTCGATAGTACTACAGTTAGCAGACCGCTCCACTGTGATCCCCGAGGGGATTGTGGAATATGTCATGGTCTCCATTGATTCTTGGCAGTACCTTGTGGAATTTTTAGTAAGGCCTTGGTTAGCTATTACAGATGCTTACATAAGTTGTCCAGCTGGGAGCATGACCATTTAGAATGGGCCTATGTCCAAATAGCGAGTCCTATATCCTCCTGCCCAACCTCTCCTAGAACATGACTTACCTCTCTGGTTGGAGGAGGAAGATGAGGATGAAGTCTACTCTACACCATTGTGCACAGTGGAAGCCAGCAGGGCAGGTCCTCAAACCGAGGATGACCTTATTAAGAATTTGATTCAAAATCCACCTCCCAGTGCACTGCCATTAAAGGAGTTAGTAGAAGACACCCAAGCCAGTGCTTTAGTGGATCTTAGTGTGGCTGATCCGACCTCTCTCTGAGTTAAGAATGTGGAATTTGGCCTTGAAAAAACCTTTAATATCAACTCAACCCTATCCCCATCTCAGGAGAAAGAGCTATATAGGTTATTGAACAACCATTTGGGTGTTTTTGCTTGGAGCTATAAGGAGATGAAAGGAGTCCACCCTTTAGTCTGTACCCATCACATTTACATTAAAGAGGATTGTAAGCCATTCAGTCAGCTCAGAGGAGAATGAAGCCAGCCCTTAAGGACATTGTCAAAGAAGAACTGCAAAAGTTGCTAGATGTAGGGTTCATCTACCCCATCTCTGACAGCGAGTGGGTTTCTCCTTTGGTGCTTGTGCCCAAGAAATGGCAAGTGGAGAATCTGTGTAAATTATCGAAAACTTAACAAAGCTACTGAGAAGGACCATTTCCCTTTGCCTTTCCTAGATCATGTGTTAGATTTCCTGGCAGGGAAGAAGTTCTTTTCCTTCCTAGATGGGTTTAACAGGTATAATCAGATCCAAATCAGCATGGAAGACCAAGATAAGACCACTTTCACTTTTCCATGGGGTACCTTTGCCTACCGGGTCCTTCCCTTCAGGTTATGCAATGCTCCTGCCACATTCCAAAGAGAAACACTAAGCATAGTTGCTGAGTTGGTTCATGATTTGATGGAAATCTATATGGATGATATTACCCCTTATGGTTCTAACTTCCAAGAAGCATTGACTAACCTGGGAAAAGTTTTAACCAAGTGTATTGAAATGAACCTGTCCATCAGTCCTGAAAAATTTGAATTCCTAATGACTAAAGGGACCATGCTAGGTCATACAATTTCTTAGCAAGGATTACAGGTGGATCCCAACAAGATTGCTATCATCCAAAGGGTCCGACCTCCTCAAAAGGTAAGAGATGTTCAGAGTTTTCTAGGCTTAGTAGGATATTATAGAAGGTTCATTAAAGATTTTAGTAAGCTAGCCTCTCCATTTTTTGCTCTTTTGGGGAAATATGTTGAGTTTATATGGAATGACAACTGTCAAGGGGCTCTGGATGCGTTAAAAGGTAAGCTAGTAACTGCCCCAATCTTGAGAGGTCCAAACTGGGCCCTACCTTTCCACATCCATACAGATGCCTCGAACGAAGCCATAGGAGCAACCTTAGGACAAGTTGAAGAGAAGCTACCATATGCCATATATTTTGTCAATAAAAACCTGTCCAAGGCAGAGTTAAACTATACTGTAACCGAGAAAGATCTCCTAGTTGTAGTCCATTCCCTAAACAAGTTCAGGCACTACATCGTTAGTTATCAAACATTTGTACATACTAATCATGCTACAGTTAGGTATTTGATGAATAAACCTGATGTAAATGCTCATATCATTAGATGGTTACTTTTATTGCAACAATTTGATTTGACCATTGCTGATAAGCTAGGTAAGGAAAATGTTGTCGATAATTCTCTTTCTAGACTAGATTTGCCTACTGGTGAAGAAGGGACGGTGTATGATCAAATGCTAGATGAACACCTATTTGCTATTTCAGTACTCTCTCCAAGGTTTGCTAATATAGAAAATTTCTTGGTTTTAGCACAGTTTCCACCACACCTATCCTTAAAAGATAAGAGCAAGATCACGTGGAAAGGTGCCCCATTCACTTGGATTGGGGCCAACCTATTTAAACTTGGCCTAGATCAGATTTTGAGGCATTGTGTCAGGGAGGGTGAAGTTTTTCACATCCTCCTAACCTATCATGATGGGCCCTGTGGAGGCCACTTTGCAGCAAAAAGAACCACCTTCAAAATTCTACAGGTAGGGTATTATTGGCCCACTCTTCATCAAGATGTCAAGAGATACATCAGCCAATGTGACCGATGTCAAAGGATGGGGAAACCAACTCCAAGGGATGAGATGCCCCTACAAGCCCAAGTAACTTTCGGGCCATTTTAAAAGTGGGGCATGGACTATGTGGGTCCTATCAACCCTCCATCAAAACAAAAGTATTACATCATTGTGTGCATGGACTACCTAACCAAGTGGGAAGAAACAAGGGCAATCATGGCAACAATAGAAGAAAAAGTAGTGGAGTTCTTGAGGGAAAATATCTTCTACTAGTTTGGCTACCCAAAACAATTAATCACAGATCAACGAAGTCAGTTTACCTCCAAACTGATTGAAGACCTACCCACTCATCACAAGATTAAGCACAGAACTTCCACCTTGGATAGGTGGAAGTCACTAATAGATCTTTGGAAGAGATTTTGACTAAATTGGTGAGCAACAATAGAAAATATTAGGCAGATCACTTGGTTGAGGCCACCTAGTCCTATAACACTACTTGGAAAACTAGAACAGGTTTCACACCCTATGAGCTGGTCTATGGGAAGAAGTCTTCGTTGTCCATAGAATTTGAATATAAAACATTGAGGTTGGCAGCTCAGCTAGACCTAGATCTCAACCATGCACAATAGGAAAGATTACTGCAACTGAATGGATTATATGAACACAGAATGCAGGCCCTTCTCCACTCAAAGGTAGTCCAACTTCAAAGAAAGATATGGCATGACCGGCACCTTAAAGAAAAAGCAATTTCAACCAGGAGATTCGGCATTGTTATGTGATTCAAGATACAAGGATTTAAAAGGGAAGCTGAGGACAAGATGGTTGGGACCATATACAGTGGAGAAATGCAATGACAATGGTTCAGTCCTTATTAGGACCATTGAGGAAGAAGCCATCCCCATACTCGTCAATGGGCATCGATCGAAAATCTATAGGAAGCCAATTCCTAAGTAGGAGTTGTTGAAACTCTGGGTAAATCAGTGCTAGTAGTGGAGCAGGTCCCTGTCTCCACTCCACCCACACCTTGAAAAAAGAAAAAGAAAAACACACACAAAAAAAGAAAGAAAAACCACAGAAAAAAAGAAAAAAGGAATAAAATATCCTTGGGTGAAAACCTCTTGGATGCACCCTGAGCAAACAGTGAGGATGAAAACCTCCTGGAGGCACCCCAACTGTCTCAGACTAAAAAAGAAAAAAAAAAAAACCTAATTTCTGTTGAATAAATTGCAGGTTGCAGGAAGGTCAGTACAAGGTTTAGGAGGATCGCATAAAAAAAAGGGAGAGGTCAGCACTAGGCTACAAGCATCCCTCACAATCCATTCCTCCATGACCATTACCCTTTCCTAATATTTGGTCTCATTCAGGCTAATATTTCATGTTCTATAGGAAATTTTCTATCTTCTACAGGAAGATCATATAGAACCTATAGAAAAGTTGAAATCGATCTCAAAAGAGGACCCGAAGGTTGGGAATCTGTCTATGAGGCTTGTAAACCTCTCTACCTCCATCCATTGCCATATGTCACTAGTTTTCCATCTCTCTACACCTCCATTGCACTCATTTTTATGTCCCTGCACAGTAACACACAGAAATCATGTTTCCTTCATGCTGCTAGAAAACATTTTTAATGACGAATCAAAGCAGCATTTTTTCACTCACCATACCTAATACTCTCCATCTAGACTCCTTATCAGTCGAGACCCTCATTAGCAGTGTAGCCCTACTCATTCTAGCTTGCATTTTAGGATGAGAAGTAGCTACACGAAATCCTACAGGATTCCTGTAGCAGCTGATCCCTCTGAAAGACATACTCTAGAGATAGGGACAACAAAGTATGGCATATGAAACATACATGGAGCTCTACTTTAATGTGTGAACATTAGCAACAGCTCGAGGCTAATCATCTAGTGTGCAAGAAGCAATAAAAAATGAAAAAATGGGTTCCAAAATCTGAAATCTGCATAACATAGCAACGACTACGCAGGTCAGTGCCTAAACTCATTCTTCAATTTCATAAATCATATTTCAAGGCTGCATGACTATGGGAATGGTTTAGATTGAGTGGAGTCAGTGGCTAGTCAACTAGCCACCCTCAGCCAGCTACGCATCCTCGTGAAATCCAAATGAGCCCCATTAAATTCAAAACTGCTAATTAGATGCATAGCTAGCACGTGTGGAGTGTCCATTCAGGAAGAAATATTCGGGACTGGTAGTGGTGGTGATGGATAACGGGATAAATGGAGGTTATGGCAGTCGAAAAGCATGTAGAAACATTATGGCTGTGATGTAGGATCAATGGTCTGGTCCATCCTCCTCATCCCCTCACCACGAATCACGCCCGCAGTTAGAAGACAACTCAGTTGAAACATGCACCACCCTTCGTTCATTCTACACTTAGGATGTTATCGATTGGAGTACACATCCACCGCTTCCAGAGTAGTTAACCAGTCATCCTCCAACAGTTTCCTGCCTATTTTCGAAAATATCTCACTTACTAGTATCTACCGGAAGCACAGTTTCATTCTACAAGAGCTGGGAGATTTCTAGAGGAAGGATTCTACAGGAAAGGAAGAGAATGCCTCTGCAGAAAGAAAACTTGAGATTTTCGTCGGAATTCAAGCTCAAAATGAGGTAGGCTTGGGTAAACTCCTCTGTGCATGATTTGTTTGAGTAAGGTGGTGAATTGAACATGGCAGTAGATTCAAAAGGAGAGTGGAAGTCTGCCTATGCATTAAAAAAGTGAAAGTCTACCTACATATTTCCCTGAGTCTACACAGTTTCTTTCTCTCTCTGCATTTGAAATCTCCCCATCCTTTTTTTTTTCAAATTCTCCTATAAGAAAGATACATGTAGTAGTAAAGGCCTGCCTATGTATGTGTGTGTGAAAAAACGAATATGCATATCTATCTACGTGCTGAGAAAAGAACCTATGTCCTTATCCCCTGTTCTGTAGAAAAATATTCTTTCTTTTCAAAACCAGGAAGTCAAATTCAGGTTGGGAACAATTTAAAATAGGAGAATGGCTACCATTTGATATTGCAAAGAAGCACCCAGGACATTCCTTCTTGGGTTTAGAAGAAACCGAATTCAGATATCTTTTGTTTCAGTGATTGAATTTTTTTTCTTCCCACCTGAGCATTTTGTTTTCTCGTTAAAACGTAAAAAGAGCACTCAATTCCATGCCAAAAGGATTCATAAGGAAAGAACCCTTAGACTCTAGAAAATTGCACAAGCACCCTGAGGTGTTGGACCTTTTCACCAGGGAAAATTGGATATCCTTCTTCGATAGAATTCAGGGTTATGATGAGGAGATAACTGAATAGTTTTTGATGTCCCTGAGACCACATTTGAAGACACATGCCAGAATTAGTTTTAGGGGTTTGAACCTAGAACTTACACCTGAGCTCATCAGTAGAATTATAGGTCTACCTTTGGGGTTCCCTTGGAGCAAAGAGGAGAGATCATTGGGACAAGTTACTAAGAAAACATTTTTTCTGCCTGAGGAGCATCCTGTAGAAGACAAAAACGGGGTTAGAAGGACAAGCTTGCCTCCTCTCTGGAGTGAAGTTAGTTATCAAATAATGAAGTATATCACATGTGAAGTGAGGTTTAACATCATTTACGGATACCATTTCTAGTTGCTACATGAATTAAGGTATGGGATGGAGTTGCCTCCAGCCAAAAAACTGAGCATCCCATATTTCCTCCTTCAGTCCTTAATTGAGTGTGGTACACAGCTAAATGAAGGGATCCTAGATCAGTTGGCCCACCATGGGCTCATCAAACTATTGGTGGAAGATTCTTTACACACCTATATTGTACCCATAGCTTGGGAAATCTTCAAAAATATGTCCAGGGATGATGACATTAGAACTTTGGTTGAGAACATCACCCCATCCAACAGTGATGAGGGGGAGAAAACTGAAGAAATTGAGAACAATGATGAAGGAGCACAATACATTCAAGTAGAGGCCAAAATAGAGCAAGAACAGAAAGAAAAGAAGAATTTGACAAGAATACTGAGCTTAAAATAGAGAAAGAGACAACAGCAAGAACAAAGAAGGGAAAAAGGACACAGGTTGGAAAGGAAAAGGCTGAGAAAGCCCAAAAGAAGATTGCCATAACCAAAGAAAGTACCCAACAAGAAAAGGAAAAGACACACCCTGAGATATTAGTAACACAAGAAAAAGAAGTGGGCATAGAGATTTCTATAGGAAGTGAAGGAAAAGAACAGCAACAAGAGGAATCCCTAGAAAAGCTGGCATGGGAAGTAGCAGTTGTGCTTACTACATTAAGGACACCTACAAAACTAAAAGGGAGACAAAAGAGGCAAACCTCCATGTAATTTAAAGCCAAAATAAGCACAAGGATCAAAGTTGGCAAACCCCAGCCACAATCAAAGGAACCAATTTTCATTGAGGACACAACCACTAAATAGAAGGAAGAGTCTCCTTCCAAGATTTCTATCACCTATGAAAAAGGAAGCCCAAAAACCTCCACATGGAGAGAGAAAATTAGGATGATGGACTTAAACGCAACTCTACAGGAAGCTAAAAAATCTCTACAGGAAACTCTAGCCAAGTTAAAATGGACAGAGAAGCTGGAGGAGAAGGCAACCAAACAATCACAAGGAGAAGACAAGAGCAAGGAGATACTGGAACCAAGGCCTCAACCTAGTTTGGGTTCATATTACAACTTGTTAGAAAGTGGGAAGATCATCCCATAAACGTTTGTTGTACCACTTTTCTTTGCATTGGAATAGGAATGGGTTAGGACTCACACTTGGATGAGAATTTCCAAATCCAAGGGAGTTGGAGACATAGGCCACCTGGAAGAATAGCTAAAAAAATAAAAAAGAAAGTTGGCCATGGTGAGGCACATAGAAAGCAGTGAAAGAGCAGTGAAAGGAGGAGAGTGAGCTACTGAAAAAGAAGATGCAGCTATAGGAAGGTCATAAGGAATATAGGCCATCCATTTTGGGAGGGAAATAGTAGCAAGAAGGACCTCCAGTAGATAAGAAAATAACCGAGAAACAATAGAGAGATGAAAAGCTACAAGATGATATTGAGATGCTAACAAAACTACTGCAGGAAAAGGAGTCTCAAGCAGCAAAAGAAATATAGGGTTTAAAACAACAGTTGCAAGAAAAAGAAGCCAAAATGGCCTGCATGGCCAGCTAGGCAGTAGAAGCCTTACAATGTAGGCAACCTACTAAGTCTTATGCATTATATCTTAAAGATAAATGGTTGTAATTTCAAATTAACACATTGGCCCAAAGGGGCATCATTCAATTCCAGAATTACAATCAGTTTATGTATTTGTGTGACAATAGCTCAGTTGAAGATAAGGCCAAGTTAGCAGAAGTCTATTTACACAACTTGGCACTTCCAAACATGAATGTATGGGACCCTAACGCTAGATTGGGAGATGTACAAATCATGGATATGGCTTCTTGGTTAAGCCATGCAGAAAAGAGGGCAGTAGAAAATCGAAAGGTTATGGACAGGGAGCTATGTGAGCCACTCATGATTAGGGCAGAACCAGAAGATCCCTTAGCTCTAGTATATGTGCATTAGCACCTTGCCAATAACCCTCAAGTTCTCCCAGACTATGTTGAAAGTTAAGCTTAGGCCATTGCTCACTTTGACGACATGGAAAGATTGTTTGGTGATAATTGCATTCATGCTTACACAAGGAGATGGAAAACATTGTCCCATAGTCTGAAAATAAGAGAATACCACTCCCCGACCAGAGTGACGGACGCTTTGGCAAGAGTGCCATTTTATAAACAATCAATGCAAAATCTAAAGGCTAACTGGATTGGCCTAAAGTTCAGTCCTCCATTACTTTCAGGACTACTGGAAGGGGTTAAATAAGAAGAAGAATAGAGGCAATGGGAGGAGGTAGAGAGAAAGGTAAGGTTTCATGATCGAGAAGAGGACATCACCTCAGAAGCCTGTTATGTCAGACAAGCAGTCAAAGAAATCAAAGATGATGAACTAGATTAGTTGCTCAGAGGATGAGCAACACATTCAGTAGGGCACTGATGATAAGCCCCAAAAATGGGTAACTTTATGGGCTCATTTTACTTATTATTTTTTATTAATCCACGACTCTTCATAGTTTATGTATGCCTCTGAATGTATTTATGTTAATTGAATGAATGAGAATAGTCACTTGACCACAAAGTCCAATACATGCTTATTGCAGATTTTTGGACATCTTTTGGACCAAGGTTAGGCATTTATGAGCAAGTTGGCAGCCAAATATGAAGGAACAAGGCTGAGAATTTGTAGGAGGGGTGTTTCTTGCACTAAATGACCACTTCCTCAAGTTCTCCACCATCAGCTTGGAGTTCAACAGCCCACCAAAGATGATTCAAGGGGTAACCAAGCAGGTTTAGTGAAGTGGCTGATTAACTGCAGTTTTGGGCAGCCAAGCTCCTAAAGTTAAGGAGGACTATTGGGAGTCCTCATGTTGCATAAGTAGGAATGCTTCAAGCCTTGGTAGTTTAGCTATTGAAGAGTTTGTTTTTGCACTTTAGTGCAGCTCTGCATTTCAGCTCATTTTTGAGCTCTTGTTGTAAACAGTTCTGTGACATGACTATTATTTTGGATTAATGAATATGAATCTCGCTTTGCACCAGCTCTGAGCTTTCTTAGGAGGCTGTAGCTCTTGGGGTTGGGCCCAACCCAAGTTCCAGTACCTCCTTTGTGTACTTTTATGTGTTTTTCTTGCATTCATAGAATAGTTTCTGTTATTTAGGTTAAAATCTTGCTTTGTTACTTAGGTTGATTTTGATTATTAAGAGATTCTTTCATGCTTCAAGTTGATTTGACAGTTTGGTAACATAAAATATCTACAAAAAGGCCAACAAGCAGTCCTTGATCTCATCTCTCCCTCCTTAGAACCATGAGGTCAAAATAGATAGATCTTTAGGTTTTCAGTCCTTGCTTGACCAGTTTTGGAAAATAGTGTGCAGAGCACATGTGATACATTCCTACCTACCCTTCATCCATCATACAACTGGTTCCAACCCCTAATTTTAGATTCCTTCCCTTCCTTTGCCACACTTTCCCAGTTTGCCCTAATTTCTACATTTTTGTGCAACATTGCTCTCTCCATACTTGAACAAATCCAACCACCTTCATGACTCCTTAACTTCATTTACTAGGTCCTAGACCCCTTAACATCCTTATCCACACTTCATTTCCACTTTCCCACCACTTTTCCACCATCAACCCTCTAAAATCCACTTTCGGCCTGTTCCTGTAGAACTTCTTGTAGAACTTCCTGTAGAACCCTTGCAGACTTCCTGTAGAAGTTCACGCAAGAAGTTTTTCAAGATCTGATCACTATGGAATTCTCTAGAAGGGTTCTAGGGACCCCTTAGTCCCTCTTCTCACCTTCCCAACCTCCTGCAAGAGCCCACTCCATTTCCTTTCACCAATAAACCCTTGTACAATAAAAAATAGTTAAAGCACATGCATAATAATTCTGCAAGATTACTCAAAAATACAAAAAGATGCTTTTTCCATATTTTCCTTCAGAAGTAGCTTAGACACATGCATTTTACCTTTCCAAGAGTCAATGGAATCCATTTCAGCAACCTTCATATCTTTTCTTGCACTAGTAGGGTTAGTCAGTAAAATTAGGGTTTGCTACAGTTTGCATTTCCTTTCAGCTTTCCGCTTCTTTCTGTAAGTATACTAGCCTCTTTTGAGTTATATTTCATCCAACATAGCAAAAATCTTCTTCTAAAAACTCATAGAAGTTGTCTTAAGCTCCTATTGAACTTGTGCCAGTTGATCAAGTGACAGCTTGCAGTAAGAGCTAGTACTTGTGCATACAACATCGTCACTTCCAAGTTTCTTACGAACTTCCGGGTTGATAAAAGTAAAGACGGGAGTCCCAGGAGTTGCAGCATCATTACTGCAATACTGGAGCCCACCAGTCTGCACACCTACCTCTTTATGTTCGAATATTTGAGTCTCTAGATGATTTTTCTGAACATATATGGATGGAGTCTTTTCTTCTACTGTTATCTATTCTTCTAGTGCTTCATTGGTTTTTTCTTCAGAATTAGTCTGATTTGATGTGGGAGGATAATCCTCATCTTCTTCACAATCTTCGGTTTTTATTTTATTTGGATTTTTGCATGCTTCATCAACCACAACATCAATACTTCCGATAATTTTCCCAAGTCTTTTATTATAACTTTTATATCCTTTACTTTGGGAAGAGTAACCAAGGAGAATACCTTCATCTGTTTTGGGTTCAAACTTGCCAAGTTTTTCATTAGTTCTTTTGATGTAACATTTTCTTCCAAAAACTTTGAATTATTTTACAGTAGGAGTCTTACCATACCAAAGTTCATGTCGAGTTTGAGTGTTGTTTACCCAAACATTTGCTTGGTTGAGAATAGTGACGGTAGTGAATGTAGCTTCACCCCAGAAGGTTGCAAGAGTTTCAGAATCATCTAGCATAGCACGTGCCATTTGTTGAACAATTATGTTCATCCTTTCTACCACTCCATTTTGTTGAGTGCATTTTTATTCTATGTTCTTCACAAAAGTCAAACAATTCATCTGAGGTAAATTCCCCTCCTCAATCAGATTTGAGGCATTTGATTTTGCGATATGATTCATTTTCAACCAAAGCTTTGAAGGCTTTGAATTTTTCAAATGCTTCATCTTCATGCTTTAGAAGTCTTATCCAACACATTCTGGAAAAATCATCAATGAACAATATAAAGTATTCTTCTCCACATGATGAATTTTTCCTTGATGGTCCACATAAATCAGTATGAACAATTTCAATAGGCTTACTAGCTGATCCTTCCTTTTTAGGGAAGTGTGATTTGGTTTGCTTACCAAATTTACATGATTTTCATATTGTATTTTATGGAATGTTGATATAAGGAAGATCACGAACAGCCTGAAATCTGCATGTTTTTCTTATTTGAGAAAAGCTTAGATGCCCCAATCTTTTGTTCCATAGCCATTGTTCATCATTTTTGCTTAGATAGCACTGTTGTTGTCCTCCCTTGAGTATGTATAAGTTGTTTGGAGTTCTTATAATTTTGATCATAGTTTCTCCTGTATCAAGCTCATGAATGACACATCCAATTGATCGAAATACTACCTCATTTCCTTGATCACACATTTGACTAACACTCAACAGGTTATGCTTTAGACCATCAACATACATAACATTCCTAGATTTAACTTTTTCTTTTAAGAGAACAGAGCCTTTACCTTTTGTGATAGCGAGTTTCATTTCCAAATGAGACCTTCTTTTCTTTTTCTAAGGCATTATATGACTGAAGTTTTTCTTTGTCACTTGTCATGTGCTTTGAGCATCCACTGTCGATGTACTGCTAATTTTCTTGTCCTTTTGCATACGAGGCTATACCACATCTTTCTGTTTATGGTTCTTTCTTTATCCATATTTTTGGATTTAATGGAGTTTTCTCCTTCTGAGATGTTTTCCGAAATTTACTCCTGCATTCATATTCTTCATGACCGAAGTTGTTGCACATAGAGCCTTATATTTCATTTTCAAGAAGAGAAAAGTTATTGTAGGTGTGTTTCATGATCCCTATCACATTCCTTTGATTTTGTGTTTCTTTAGTCATGATGTTCTTGTAAGAAACACATTGAGAAACATTGTGTCCAAAGTTATGACATGAAAAACATTGGCCATTAAAGAAGTTCCTGTGATTATCGAATCTATTAACCTGGTGATTGTAGTTTCTATTGGTATTCATTCTTGAAATAGATTGAGTATGATTTACCTAAGTTTGGTTATAACTTCTATTCATCCTTGAAGTAAATTTAGCCTAATTTACTTGGTGATATTCTTTATGTCCTTGTTGACGATTGTCAAACTGTTCACTACTCTTTGCTGCATCAAGATAGCTTTTAGTGGAGGTTGAAAATTTATGTGCTTGAGATTCTTCTTCAGTATATCCAAGACCTTTCTTTATCAGAGGATAACACTGCACTTTGATAATTACATTTAAGGTTTCTCATCCTTTAGCAAATATAAGATTAAGAGCTTTTGTTTTCTCAATATCCTTTCTTAGACCCACAATTTCACATTCTAGTTTTTCATTGTGTTTTTCTCTTTCAGCAAGTTGGAATGTCAAAGCATCTATAATTATATTCTTTTCTTCTAAATAGATTTTAAGATTAGATATTTCTTCATAAAGGTCATCTTCATCTAAAGCATCCAAGAAATCATCATCTTCAAAAGCCATCAGAAGTCTATATTCATTACTATTTTCATCTTCATCACTAATTGATAAACAATCACTATCTTCATGCATATAGTAGCTCTTCTTACATACACTTTGTTTTATATTCCATTTTGCTGATTCCTTAACTTTATCAAGCTTATCTTTATGAGGAAATTTTGCAGCATAATGATCAACTCTTCCACAAGAAAAACATTTGAAAGGTAGGTTACCTCTGAATCTTCTGGAACCCCATTTAAGGTTCGACTTGACAAAGTTTACTTCTTCCTCTCCTTTTAAAATATGTCCCGATTCATCGAGTTATTTTCTTTTTGAAGATTTAAATGTGTATTATATCATATCTGATGGACCTCATTTTCTCATCTCAAAAGCAGTTAAGATTTCGTGCAGTTGTGTCATAGTAATAGTCTGAAGATCCTACTTTTCTTCTATGGTAGATACTTTTGATTCAAACTTAGAAGACAAGGATCTCAAAACCTTTTCAACTAAAGTAACTTCTTTTATCTCTTCACCCAAATTCTTCATGCAATTAACAATCTCATCTATACATAAGAAGTAACTAGCTATACTTTCATCATTATGCATTTTGAGAGTTTCATATTGAATTCTGAGAGTTTGCAGGTTTTGCACATTTTACCTGAGAGTCTCCTTCATAGCTTAGAACGATTTTGTCCCATATTTATTTGGCATATTTGAGCTACATAACTTTGACAAATTCTTATTTTGATAGAATTCCTAATAGTGTATTGACAGTGTTGGCATTGGTTTCATATTGCTTTTTACCTACTACATATGTAGGAATTGTTGATGGAAATGTATATCCTCCTTCCACGATCTCCTAGACATCTATTCCAAGAGATTGAAGATAGGCTATGGTTCTTACCTTCTAATAAACGAAGTCTCTTCCATCAAAGATTGGTGTTATGATGGGTCCAACTCTTTCTTTATTACTCATGATGATGGATCTTCCTTCAAGCTACCAAGCTTCTTCTAGATGGCCTGCTCTAATACCAATTGTTGGAAATAATACTGAGAGGGGGGTGAATCAGTATTAGCAAGTCAATTATTTTTCATTTCCATAATCAGATTCATATATGGTACTTCAGTTAAGGGAATCCACGCGTATACACAACTATATTTAAGGCAACTAGCATATATCCTATGAACTTATGATTCAGTTAATTCATCATATGTTGATCTTTAATTAGTGCATCAGAACAATATAAATAGTAACCAGGTGCAGTAAAAAGAAGAACAGTCAATCACACACATGAACACAAGATATAAGTTGGAAACCCAATGTGGGTGAAAACCACCTACTGCAATTGTCTATATCTTCCTTTTAAAAAGAAACTTATTTTTACAATTTTTGTAATGGTGCAGTCTTATACCAGTACGTAGGCTTCTACTTGGAGAAGGCTACAACCTTCTCTTTTCTTCCAGGGACCATGTTTCATAAATTTTCAAACTGGATCCATCAATAACATCATTCAAACATCAAATATATCTGCATCAAGCAATCTCCTTTGCACCAACCATAACTGAATCAATCAATCAATTTTTAGAATGTTGTAACCAGAATATAGTAACTAGAATACAGTAACCAGAACCCAGAACACTACAACACCAAACAAAAGTAGCTAAAACATATTTTATGAGGTATATGCTACTTCCATGTGTCTAACCTACATGCATACACACTTTTCTCAAGGTGAACTTGCGTATATATCTGCAAATCAAATTTAAAATGCATACACTTCTTCGATATGCAAAACCAATGTGTATACATGCCTTTTCTAAAGTGAACCTGTGTATAGACCTGTAAATGATGATTTAAACTTTACAATAATTCCAGGCATTAGTTATACCTATATCATCATATTTACAGAGTACAACATGTGCTAGTTATTCCGATAAATGATCAAAACCACACAATATACTTCACTTCAAGCCTTAAGATCTTGACCCATCATTAGAATGTATCCTTCATCAAGAGCTAAGGTTCATCCTTGGTTTAGAACTAGCTATGCACCATAACCCAATAACCTGTATACTAGTTCTTGCTCTTCATTAGATATTCAATACTTGAGTACATTTTCCTAATGATATTCTCCTCCTTTTATAGCCTTAGGCCTTACTCAATACCATGGACCAAAACCACTTAGGACGAATACCTTAGACCAAATACTTGGGGTCAACAGTTTGGACCAAATATCTTGGACCAATACCATGGATCAAAATACCATGGACCAAATACCATGGATGAAAACTTAGTTTTCCAACATGTACGTGCCTTTCCTTCTATGAAAGTGTGTGTTTATGCTATACGCTCCTTTTGGTTTGCTAGCCCGCGTGTACACGTGGCTGGGTCAATGGGGAACAAGCGTATAGCTCTCTTTCTTCATTCTGTGAGTTCGAACTGTGATCTGTCATATGACTGAGTTGCCATCAAGGACAACATTTGTGTCATAATGCCAATAGAAGAGGTGAGAAGGATTATCCTAGAAGGAGTTCGAGATCATATTGTCTCGAATCTCCATGGCAAGGAAACTCCATTTTCAATGTAGAAGGAATTGACATACTTGCTTCAAAATAGCAGTGACCACAGGAAGCTGGCACTTAAGGACAAGCTCAGAAAGATCAACATGGAGAAGGGTGACTCAATTCTAAAGTACTTAACCGAGGTTACCTACTGTCAGGATGAGGTTGGAAGTGTTAGGATTACTGTTGCAAAAGATGATCTGGTGAGCCTAACACTTTTACGACATCTGAAGATCTGTCATTGCTACCAGGAATTTGTTAATGGGAGGGAGAAGCTACCATAATGGGAGTTATTATGGTTCGACTTGGGACAAGAAGAGATTTGGTGGAACACCAAAGACGAATTCTCATTAAACCGTGATGATGAGGAAAATTGTGCATTAGATGGTAAGGCAAAGAAAGGGAAGAGGAAGTTATCACATTCCAATTCATAATCTTGTTAGGGAGGTAAGAAGAAATACATGTCGAAAATGAAGTGATTTCACTATCTGTTGGCTTGGTTTGGGCTGATCCATGTTGAATCTATACTGTGCACCAAAAAAACCCTCAATCATTGGCCCTTCCGACAATGACCTACAAGCAGATTGGAGTCTCACCTAAAGTTACTATGGGAGGATGTAGAAACAGGTTTCTGCAGCCTTGAAGGATTAGGAGATGTGGTATTATTATGTTATCTTATTCTTATCATTTATAAATCACTTCGGTGCATTAGATTAATCACTTAAAAATGCCATATAAAACCATCGCTACGTTGAAGTAAAATGTAATTGTAATAGATGCTACTATACAGCAGATAATAAAAAATATACACATCAAAACACCAATTTACCGTGGTTCACCCTAGTGTAGGGATATGTCCACAATAATTGTTGCTTAATATAAAAAATGTTTGAACAACAAACACTTCTTGGCCTGAGCACTAAGTTGTAGGTTGTCTACACACTTAGCTATAGACTTAGGTCTCGATGCACTTCACTGAAGAGCCTCACCTTCTCTACCAAATTGCAAATCACAATAATTTTCCCATAACACTAATCTGGATCAATTTGATTTGATTTGATTTATATCTCTTCTTATTATTTTACCCTATATATACTATTACATTGTAGGGTTAGATCATCAAAATACCATGGTCAAAATACAATGGACTCCCTAAAACAAGAAACTATGGTCCCAAAGCCATTGATCACATAGAAAATCTCACTTTTACAAAAAAGAGGG
>APFE030826227.1:7852-17915 GCA_000404065.3 Pinus taeda | reverse complement strand
AAGTACAAACTGGTGTTGAACAACCAATTGTTGAAGTTCCACAAGCTGCTGACGACATTCCAGTAGATTAGGTAGTTCAAGAGTTGCCAAGAACTTTTGAACAATGAGTTGAACCACATACTTCTCAGGAAGATGATGATACAACATTAAGAAGATCTACTAGACCAAAGAGATGAGTGATTCCTGATGATTATATTTTGTATCTGTAAGAATCTAACTACAACATTGGATCCGAAAATGATCCCGAGTCCTTTTCACAAGCCATGAGTTGCAAAGAATCAGAACTATGGTACAATGCCATGAAGGAAGAAATGAATTCCATAAAGAGTAACGAAGTCTGGGATCTTGTTAAGTTGCCTAATGGTGCAAAAGCCATTGGATGTAAATGGGTCTTTAAGACAAAGAAAGACTCATTGGGCAACATTGAGAGATACAAGGCAAGACTTGTTGCTAAGGGATTCACTCAAAAAGAAGGAATCGACTACACAGAGACTTTCTCTCCTGTATCTAAGAAAGATTCCTTGCGTGTTATTATGGCATTAGTAGCCCATTTTGACTTGGAGTTGCAACAAATGGATGTGAAAGCGGCATTTCTCAATGGAGATCTAGAGGTGGAGGTTTACATGAAACAACTTGAAGGATTCCCCACTAGTGATGGTGAGCAATTGGTTTGCAATCTCAAGAAATCCTTATAGGATTTAAAACAAGCATCTCGCCAATGGTATTTGAAATTCCATAATGTAATTTCTTCTTTCGGTTTTGTAGAAACAATATGGATCAATGTATATACCTGAAAGTCAGTGGGAGTAAAATTTGTTTTCTTGTTTTATATGTGGATGACATTTTGCTAGCAACTAATGATAAGGGTTTGTTGTATGAGGTGAAACAATTCCTCTCTAAAAATTTCAATATGAAGGATATGGGTGAGGTATCTTATGTCATTGGCATTAAGATCCATAGAGACAGATTCTGAGGCATCTTGGGTCTGTCTCAGGAAACCTATATTAATAAAATTTTAGAGAGATTTCAGATGAAGGATTGTTCACCAAGTGTAGCTCCCATTGTGAAGGGTGATAGGTTCAATTTGAACCAATGCCTGAAGAACGACTTTGAAAGGGAACAAATGAAGAACATGCCATATGCTTCTGTTGTCGGAAGCCTAATGTATGCTCAGGTTTGCACAAGACCTGACATTGCATTTGTTGTGGGAATGTTGGGACGATATCAGAGTGATCCAGGTATAGACCACTAGAGAGCTGCAAAGAAAGTAATGAGGTACCTTCAAGGAACCAAAAACTACATGCTTGTGTATAGATGGACATAAAATTTGGAAGTAATTGGCTACTCAGATTCTGACTTTGCTGGATGTGTTGATTCACGCAAATCAACATCAGGATACATTTTTATGATGGCTGGTGGAGCTGTATCATGGCGGAGTGCCAAGAAGACCTTGATTGCCACTTCCACTATGGTAGTTGAGTTCGTCTCCTCTTTTGAGGCTACTTTACATGGTGTATGGCTTAAGATTTTCATTTCTGGGCTTAGAATTATGGATTCTATCTCTAAGCCATTGAGAATATATTGCGACAATTCAACTGTTGTTTTTATGGCTAAAAAAACAAAAGTGGGAGTCGAAATAAACACATCGACATTAAATATTTAGGTATAAGGGAACGTGTTAAAGAAAAGAAAGTGGTCATTGAGCACGTCAGCACTAAGTTGATGATCATTGATCCTTTGATAAGGGACTTGGTTCCATTATGTAGTTTCTCGTTGTATGGACAATGTTATTTTAATGAAATTCTTAGTTATTGTGATGTTTTTCTCATATTTATGTGCACCTTAATTTGATTTGAGATAATTCATCTGTGTAGGACCAAGAATAAACATAGGGTTTATTCATTAAGAAATTGTTGCCACATAAATTTTAATAGAAATAAATACATAGTAATACATGGAAGATAATACTCGTCATTAGAGGACTTATCGTCATGATTCATGTATCTATTACTTAATACAGATTACCAATGGGTTTTAAGATGATACATTAAGATTGGAAATATGGACCAAGTGGGAGAATGTTAAGCTCCCTTTACGGCTCCCAACGACCGCCGTCAATTACATCAAACTAACTGCCAATCATTTCCTTTTTTTGGAAACCAACTGCAGTCATTTCCTAAAATTACGGAAATCAACTACAGTTAATTAATTTCTTGTTGGGAGCTTCTGGAGTGGTCCATTACTCCCTCTGGAGTTCTCTACCATGATCTGTGGAACACTTGACACATAGCCAACAAAAGCTTAATGGAAGCTTGGCTATATATACTTCTATTTGGTCCTCAAGCTCACCATCTTAATCCCCTTTAGTTTTACACCATCAAGTTGAGAGAGCAAAGCTTGGAAGTGCCTTCAGATTTTTAGAATTCCATTCTCTTTCGTTCTCTCGTTTTCGTGTTGCCACGAGCCTATAAATTACAAGTTATTTTCAGGGAACTCGCTGGTGCTTTTACGTTTACGATGACGGGTTCATCTATTATAGAGGGCCCATTAATGACAAGAACTTATTGGTGTTTGAGTCTTCCCGCAACATTCGATTACATGCATTTTTTTTTGTATAGAGCAATTTCCTTCGACCAAAAAATTGGCATCTGCAAACTCATTTTCTTGTGGAGGCTCCCAGAATCCAGAATTATCACTGGTATTTACAATATCAAAGCCTGGAATTGGAGTGTGAGCAAAAGTAACATCAATGACTGGAGGTAAGTTTTCTTAGGCATAAAAGTTTATTCTGCATTAAAGTTTAGATTTAACATTATTAAATTTTTTGATTGTTATAGAATAATCGTTATTATGCTCTCAAAAGCTACATCTTACGAAGCAAATTGAAATACTTGCCTATATGAACAATCTTGATAAAGTCATAGGTTTGATTGTATTGCATTTTCCAAATAATATGATGTTTCATATCGGTGAATGTAAAATGTCACAATAGAGTGAGGAAAAGTTGAATTTACAATTTGAAAACCAAATTGTCTACATAATGAGTCTTCTTCATTGAATATTTTTTAAAGGACATTTTGTTTACTAATTTTTATCTTCAATGATTTTTTTATATGCCACATTTCTTCTCGATTTTATGCCTTACGACGTTTCCTTTGCAACATCTGGTGCAATTGCTAGTATAGGCTTTTTAGAAACTATTATTTCCATTAATTACTAATTTTTTGTTTTTAAGTTTATTTCCCTTAATTATTAATTTTAGATTTTTTTTTTCCTTTTCTACTTAACTTGCATTTCATGAATTATAGTTTTTCTCATTTTCATTTAAGTGACTTATATTTTACTAAAAACCATTTTAATAATTTATTTATATAAAGATGCATATATATAAAAATAAACACATAAATATTTTAAAAGATAAATATATATAAAGTGTATATATTTTAATAAACAATATTGATAATCTATATGTCTTAATTTGGTGATAGCATTCACACTACAAATTTTTTATTATTTGTTTATTTTTTGTGATGAAATCTTTATCTTTATTATTTTTTTAGTTTAATTAAACTATATTTAAGCTAAACCCTAGATACTAGCTACTATGTAGCCCTTGTTATACCTGCGGCAAACATGATATTACCCATTCAGTTTTTCCTTTGACTGCTTATTAATTTATCTTTGACCAAAACTTTATCCGAGTTATCCATAGTTTAACATTGAAAATTCAATGGTACTACCCATTTAGTTTTACCTTTGACTGCTTATTAATTTGTCTTTAACCAAAACTTTCCATAGTTTAACATTGAGAGTTCAACTTTTGTTATTTTTATTATTATTATTTAAATTTTATTTATTTGTAAAGTAATTGGTTGAGGTACATTGTTTAATAATTTCCATTTCTATTAATTACTAATATTTTATTTGAGTGTATTCTTTTTAATATAATTTTAATTTAGTGTTATTTTTTTTTTATTTAAACTTTTTGATTTTTTTTTTTTGTGTTTGGAGATCCTGTTTACAAGTATCCCATGTTTGTATTTTTGTTTTATCTAACTATTTTTTATTTCATCAAAATATTTTTAAAAATTATACTAATTAACATAAAAAATTCAATTTTAGATATTTTTAAATATTTTTAATTTAATTACTTTAATTTTGATTGTCTACACTTTTATTATATAATTATTACTTAACTATGCTTAGATTTTGTCATCGTGCTACAAAGGGAAAGTTTTCGTTCCTCATTGCGCAAAAATGTTACCAACTCGATTCTTGGGAAGAAAACGCCAACAAGTGAAAATTGCTTGCATGGAGACTCAATTTAGGCATTGTTTCGCGTGTTTATTTCAGATCTATTGTTTCAAGAACTCGAGAAAAATACAAAGAATAAGAGATTATATTAAATTCGATTAATCCAAATTCATTTAAAGTCAAGTTTAATATAGGCGTAGATGTTGCTAGAGTTTAGGTTAAATACATCCAATATACATTTTGGCATTCTTTACTTTTTTTTCCAGTACGGAAAAAACTATATTATATTTATAATAATTTAAGATAATACTACATCTGCAGCATATGATTATCAATAGTGAATTCAGATATGGCTTGCAAGCCCATGATGAGAGATATCATGATATAAATCACAAAAAAATACCCAGATATGACATGCAAGCCAATGATGGAAGATATCCTCTTTAGATCACAAAAAAAACAGATTCCTTTTCTAGATATAACAATATTATATAGAGGCTTTCTGTATAAAACAACAGTGTTGAGAATGATTGACAAAAAAAGAGAAAATATAAAAGGGTTCATAATACATACCAGAGATGAGGAAAAAAAGATAATACGATTATGTACCCGGCAGAAAGAAGTCATATATATTGTGCCGAACATCTCCCATTGATATGGTCATCTTCCATAATTATTTGGTGAAGCAAGGCCTTTTTTAGAGAAAGCTTCAACCTCTTTGTTTAAAGCTCTATCGATACGTTGAATATAATAGTCCTTACGTGATTTCCAGATAGAGGCTATTCTATCCAACCACCCTGAAAAATTAATATTTTTTATGAAGTGGACAAATTTTACATGATCAATTATAACCTTGGAGTCTCCAAAAATATGAGGCCATGGATGTTTAAAAAATCACAAAGATCTAAAAGTCCCGCCAAAGCCAAAGCCATAGCCTTAGCCTCTGCTTACATAAGAGTTTGGCATTTTTTACTTACATATGTGTTTGTTGGGCAATAAAATTTTGGATGTTTTGGGAAAAATTGTTATCCCGTGGTGTATGTTTGAGGATCTAAAGATTTGAACAACCATTGAACCGCCTGCTGCTGCCAAAAAATAGAGTGAGTTCTAGAAATTTTGAGTAATTGCCTTCTCAATGTGAACTTTAAAACATAATCCATTCATCAAATGAATAATATCTATCGAAACACATATATATTAACCAGATTTAATATATATGGATTTAAAAACTGAATCATAGATTTAAAACTATGCTCTTTCTAGTAAAAGGATATATGTATTTGAATGAGCAACTTGATAAAATGATTTTCGAACTTATATGCAGGTTAATAGATAATCTACAATCCCCATAAGATATAGTCTGTCATACATTCTTTTTTTCTTCCTTAATGCTAAGTTTTTTTTCTTCCTCGTCATTGAATCGATTTTATTGACAAAGTTTCTAGTTGCACATTACAATTATTTTTTCCTTGATAAGAAACAAAAGAAAACGAACCACCAACAATGGAGTTGGTGATGAGCGGTGCTTCCTTAGTTCTTCTCCGAAACTTGGTAACGTTGAGTAGAGCTGAAACCTGTAAAAACTTTATTTTTTCAAACCAGAGAATTACTTTCAAACAAGCTACCAAGCTAGCAACAATGGAGTTGGTGTAGCTCGACGCTTGCTTAGTTCATCTCGGAAACCCGGTGATGTTGAGTAGAGATGGTACCTGTAAAATTCTTGATTTTTTCAAGCCAGAGAATTATTCTCAACTTCGCTTTCAAGTTCATATATATTGATAAATCTAAAATCGTTCTATTATATATATATATATTACATTTTAAATTTAGAAGATGAAATTAATTGTAAATATTATTTTTTTATTTGAGTCTGTTTTGTGCCATTAAAAATATTTAAATCATTTATTTTTTAATATGTCTGGATTGATTTTTTTATTTTTATTTTTTAGTTTTGCTTATCTTCCCAAGTTTTTTTGAAAATTCAATCTTAATTAACAAAATTTAGTAAAACTAACTATAATATTATTTAATTTTTTTGAATATTATATACATATTTTAAGTAATATATTTAATTTATCTTTCACAATATATGTGTAAGAATAGTTTTTCCTTAAAATATGTCTATTTATACTTTACACAGAAAATGTAAAGTATTTTAGACAATCATTTCAACAAAAATATTATCAATTACAATTAACAAAACACCTCAATTGCTAATGATTAAAATTTAAATTGGCTAATTTTGAATTCATTTTTTTTTTTAACTTTAATTAAGCTACATTTAAACAAAACGATAGGTAATAGTACTATGTAGCACTTGTTATATTCATAATAGTTTGTTTGTTTGTTTGTATATATATATTCAAAATCTAGATTTACACGTTCATAACTGTTTTTACAAAATCACAACAAAACTTGCTTCAGATTAAGAAGCTATTTCCATATCCCAATACATCCTTAATACTAACTTTTTCCCTCTACTTGCCTTAAAAACTAAACAAAACACTAAAAGTTCCCATAAACTCGAAAAAAAAGACCCAATATCAAAACATAACGAAAGTGCATGAAAAAACATTATCCAAAGTTGGACTTCCCCACTTCCTCGCTAGCCTCCTTGCCTCCACTGCTTGGCCCCGCTCTTGAATCCCCTTCTCCTCTACCTTTTTACAGCTGAGCTACAACCTCCTCAGGCAACCTTGCAACAATTTCTTTCGCCTCACTGAATATGCTATTGCTAATCAACTCTAAATTGGAGGAAAGCAAGTCGGTCCCCATTTCCACTATCTTTCTCTCTAGCAATGCCTCCACACTTTCAAACTTCGCATTGATACATTCAACATTTGTTGCACGATCCCTCTCCAGCAGTTTGATCCGATGGGTGATGAGATCAAGCCTACCCATAAGTAATTTAAACAAAAACTTTGCGGCCCTCTTCCAGCGGGCCAGGTCCTCCTCAGGGGATTTCTTATATTGTCCCTCCTTCGACTCCATAACATTATCCTTCCAACCCACACCACTATTAAATTGGCACTCCAAAATTGCTACGACATATGATACAGGAGGAGTCTACATATCCTTAAATACAAAAATTCCTTCCTACTTTCCTTCTCCTTGACTCGTGCCATAATCACCTGGAGGTATTTAATCCTTGGTGCCATTAAATATGGCTATTGTCAAATGGATCTACCAAACCAACCTTGCAACCAATTCACCAGATAATGAGATGTTGTCCATCACTTCACCATTAATTCTCCATAGAGATATAAAGTCCTTTTTCCTCCCTGAGGTGATGGATTATCTATTCTATCCATGGGCTTAGTTATTTTCTTATATATGCCTTGGGAGGTGATAGTCTGGGAATCTAGGAGGACACAATGCATTGATTGCTCACAATCCTTTCCCCACTGTCCTAATTTCCAATTATACTTACCCGCATCATCCCTCCATCAGTTTTTACAAGGAGGGCATTAAATTCTCCAGTAACCAACATTTTGTTACGGAATAGGTAGGAGGCCCACGTCCCTCCCATCAAGCTGACACCTGCCCTCGCCCAAGGTCACACTGCATTCACCATCTCATCGACGACCTTGTTAAGGTTTTAAAGGATGTGATAAAACTCTAGTTGTTCAATTTTTTTAACTAATAATCTGTTCTTGCAACAATAGAAGACCTTGTGGGCACAAATCGAGAAATGGTCCAATTTTTTTTAAAAACTGATCTGCGTGGTGAGCCTCTTCAACTGGTAAAAACTTGAGTTCAGCCCACATGGACATCGGAGGGGGCCCTCGTCCTTCCCTCCCTCCTGCTATCGATGCCTTCAAATGACTGGTAGCCTCCAGCGGCAAGAGGAAAGCAAACCCGAATCAACAGAAGTTTGTAAAGAACATTGAATCCATCCCCTCTATTGAACTGCCTGCAGAACAGCCGTGCCGGACTGCGCTGAACCTAGAAGAACGTGGGCTCATTGGTCAATTTACGGGCCTTTGGCCCTCTCCCAAAGCTATTGATGGATGGGTCCAGCGAAACTGGAGGCTCCTTGTTTCTGAAGGAATCTGAAATCATCTAGTAGGTAGAGGCTATTATGTTTTTGTCTTCGATTCATCAAAAGATCGAGACCTTATTTTCTGAAACGGTCCATATTTCATGGGCCACCAAGTGCTCTATCTTAATAAATGGATGCCGAACTTTGATCCTTCCTAGGATATTCCTTCAACCGTTCCTGTCTGGGTAAGGTTACCCCACCTCCCTCTTCATTGTTGGAACTAGAATCTATGGAAACAATTAGGAACAAACTAGGCAAATACATTGATAGGGCTGAAAGGAGAGAACAATATTTGTGTGCCAGAATATGTGTTGAAGTCAATCTGGAGATAGGGTTGCCCGAGGCAATCAAGCTAACCGTTGCTGGCTGGTCTCACATACAGGAACTTGATTATGAACAACTCCCCTTCAAGTGCAGACACTGTCACGACTATGGTCATTTCGCTCGAAACTCCAAGAAGAAAATTGAGGAAGAATCTGAAAAAAAGAAGGGGGAACAGTGGACACAAGCCCGAAAAGCAGGCACATCTAAGCAGACCAATAGAGCGAAAGGGAAAGGAGGGAATGCAGAGACCGGAGGACCCTCTTCTCGGAAGAGACTACCCGAAGTTCAAGCCACAGTAAATGCCACCATCTCAACAAACCCTTTTGCTGTTCTAAACCCTCCAGAAGATCAAAACCAACCAGAACTTGAAGAGGGAGAGGTGCAGCAGTATATGGAACAAATAGCAGACGAAAAAATAAACTCAAGATCTCAGGAACAAACTGGAGTAGCCACTTCAGAAATCCCTCCTGCAGACGCAACCCTGCAAGAAAACCAGGGCTCTCCAGCAGGTGCCATATCCCGAATCTCATGCAGAAATGACCAAAAAGAAAAAGCTAATAGACAACCCTGGTTCTTTCGAGGAAGACTCTTTTGAGCGATCCACCAAAAAGGCAGAAAGGAAGTCTCATAAGGAGATTAGAGAAGAAGAGGAGGAGAGATTAAAGATGCAGGCAATCAGTACACAATCGAAATGTGTTTAGGCAGAAACACAAGGGCCCAACCCACAAAGGGAGGGCCTACTCCTTCCTTCCTTGGTAAATAATGCAGATTGTCTCTTGGAATTGCAGGGGTTTGGGGAACCCATTGAAAGCTGAAGCAGTAAAAGATCTATCAAGAATGGAACCCTCAGATATCCTCCTTCTCTAAGAGACAAAGATAGAAGAGGATGCTCTTCTATCCTTAAGTCAAACCAAGTGGAAAAATAACTCAGGAAAAGTAGTCAGGGCCCGAGGTACTTCAAGGGGTCTTGCAACCTTATGGTCAGAGGATATGTTTCAGCTGAAAAGCTCCTTCACAACCCAACACTAGATATACACAAAACTTCTACATCTCCCAAGTAATATTTCTTTGGCTCTCTTCAATCTTTATGCCCCTGTTAATTTTCTGGAAAAGAAGGACTGCTGGAATTCTCTCTCAGATTTCCTAGAAATCTGCACTCCCCCAAACATCATTCTGGCGGGGGATCTTAATGTCACTTTAGGTCCGAAAGAGAAAAAAGGTGGAGTATAGGGCAAAGATCCCTTCCATGTCTCGATTGTAGGTTTTAACCCCGTACAGAAATTACCTGCATATTAATTCTAAAACACAGAAAAATAAGCAATGCGAGAGCATAACACATAAAACACATATACACAGAGATTTTCCCACTAGATCCCAAAACCAGGACTACCAACTTGATTTTTCATTATGTTCCTTTCAATGTTACAATACATATTTATACAT
>APFE030826214.1:0-14885 GCA_000404065.3 Pinus taeda | reverse complement strand
TGATTGAGTGACTTGAATTTACCATGATTGAGTGACTTGAATTTATTTTTAATAATAATATAATAATATCATAAGAATAATAATAATGATATTAATGATAATATTGATGATTAAGTCGAAATTAAACTATTAGGATTGATTGATGATCATAACAGATTTTCCATCAACAATACTTGATTACAAATTGATGCAAGATGATTTACTATTTTTGGAAATTCATACTTGAGACTTGTTATTTTTGGACTTTCTACTTTTAGACTTTCTAATTTTAGAAATTCTATTGTCAAACTTTCTATTTTTAGATATTCATCCCTACGCTGTCAAATTTTCAACAGAGCCAAATGTTGACCACTCTGTGTCAACTACCCTATAGCAATGCACATTTTTTTTTTTTGCATTCCATCATTTTCGAGCAGTCAAGCATCCAGAGATCATCATTATTCTTTAGCACTTTTGTCAAAATTGTAATCCAAATTTTGCAACCCTGTGTGGCCATTGTAAAAATGATTCAAGTATGTTTATAAAGCCATGTAAAACACCTAGGTAAGCTTAAGATTTTCAACAAAGAGTTTCACTCTAGGGAGTCTTTTACTCTCTCCCAAATATTTGTGTTTTAAAAACCCTTATAATTGGCAGAGTTTTTCTCCCAAATATACCCCAAAGCTAGAGTGGGGCTCGATGGTAATGTCTTAGGTGAGTCCTAGTGTATAGATTCAATATAAATTATCATAATAGATCATGCCTTGAGTCTTGCGGAATATGGTAAAGTCTAAGTGTCTAATTTTAATTATTAAAATTCCCCATTGGTCGAGATTTTAATAATTATTTTGATGTAAAAAGTAATGTCTATAGAAGTTGATGGGGGTATGAGTACTCATAATTAGAACCTCTACACCTCAACTCTCTATTTAAACACTTTTTGAGGGCTGAAATTATGTTTATCCCCTCAAATTACTTTTATTTTCTTTTTCTAGAAAAAATGGCTAAATAATTTACCGAAAAATGGTCAAAAAAATTAAAATGAAAAAATAATATTCCATCCAAGTGGAAAAATGAATTTTTGGCGAAGATTGACTTTCCCGAGGAAGATTAAATTTGAACAGTTCATTGCCAAGGCAGAAAAATCCCACAAAAAATTCCTTGGACCAGAAAAAATAATTTCTCAACGGAAATTGTTACTTTTGTCTAGGTTGTTAAATTGAATGAGGGAAATTGAAGTAAAGAAATTGGAAAATATTTTTGAGGCCCTCCATCAAAGGAAAAAAATGAGTTTTTAAGAAAAACCAAATTTTTGGAGCATGGTGGTCAATTGAAGAGGGATTTGTCAAGGAGAAAATTTTGAAAAAATTATTTTTGGGACCAAGATCAAAGCCTTCTTCAACAAATTTGAATTTCTTCGTCTAGATCAAGCGACAGGATTAAATTTCAGCATGGATCAAGCCTCAACTAGTTCGTATTCTCTGAGATCAAGTCAAATTTGTGCATTTCCTTGGACAAAGCGGTTTTCCACTTGGAGGAGGAGATCTAGATCTCTGATTTTTCTATAAATTGAGTCTAAGGCTCCTCATTGAAAACATCTTTGGATAGTGTTAATGCCTCTGGAAGCTCAGTACTATAATACTCTTTCTGATCAATAATATCATAGTCTTTGGGCAAATTTATGCGGTAAGTCTTCAGCTTGTAACGGTAAAATTATTTTAATGATTTGTGTCTGAATTCCTACTAAGTTTAAATTTGTTGTTTCATTAGTCTATTGGATTTACTCGTCGCTTGTTTGCCACCTATATTTGGATTGGGGAAACACATTTGATTAGGCAGATCTAGTGGATCATTGCTTGGATGCTAGACTTCCTTTTTGTTGTGCTATCCAAACCCTATTGAAACTAACAGTTTCTTTTGAGATTGTGTAGAAAATCTTATGTGATCATATATAGAGCATTTGGAGTAATTCTTGTTTGAATCTTCATCTCCTCGAGTCAAGCATTTGGAGTAATCATTGTTAGGATCTCCATCTCTTTGGCACATAACAACTAAGAACTCATAGCGGCATTCTCAAAGGCTCGTCACAAGAATATCTTTGAAGGGAGTTTCCTACCTTTTATTCTGCCAATATCATCTATTTACAAATCAAATCTTTCACTTATTTTAAAGAACTTTCATTGATCTATCTGTTATTTCTAGAGCTATATTTTCTTATCTATGGGTGAAGGTGTTCTCATATCCATAGATCAGACTCGTAAATTACTTGTGAATTATTTGGGAATAATTTTCTAACCTCTGCAGTTATAAATCTTGTATATAGATCTTGTGTATATTTTTCCCTAACACTTGTACATATTTTTATCTATATTGTAGATATTTTTTCTTGTGTTTCATTGTTTCTCTTTACAGATCTAAAGAGGAAAAGCAAGGGTTTTGATGTATATCTCTTGAGCTAATTGTTTGTAAGATTTCCAATCAAAATCATAAGTGGATCAGCCTTCACCTCAAGGACAAAGTTTGTGTTGTAAGCCCCTTTCATCATTGTATATCTCCTTGAGGAACATAACCTTCCTTTTGTCAAAGGTTTCTCTCTTATAACTTCTATTAATAAAGGTCTTCTTGTCTTGAGGGAGCTTGGAATCTCATTCCAAGGCATCCTTTCTCCTTATTTAAAAGGGAGAATTGATTAACTTGCTAACTCACTAACTTAGATCTAGTTACTAACTCATCTTTGTTGAAAAATGTAACTAGGTTCCGTTTTCATAAAATGTATTTGTTAAAAGAATTTTTATTATTGTTACAATGACTTATTAAAGCATGGGTTTTATGATTGGGTCATCATTTTATTAGTCAGAGTCCCCATTGTGGACTCTAGGATTAATAAAGAGTCATTAGGGTCATTGTATATTTATGAGACCCTTCTTGGGCTTTCAAAGGATGTAAAAAGAATTACTTTTTAGCCAAAGATGAATTATGTAACCTCCACACCAAGTCGACCTCAAGAAGAACAAGTCGGCGTTAAGGAAGGAAATTCGACCTCATTGGAAAGCTATATATACAAGGCAGTTTGAATTCATTTGGAGCATCCAACTCTCTCACACATAGTTCGATATCTGAAGCTACGAAAACTGTGAAGGTGAAGAAAGGAGGCTAAAAGGAGTGTGAGTTTGGTCAAGAAGGAAGGGAAGGACAAAATCAAAGTTTTGGGATCTCTCTCTCTCTCATGTGGGCTAATTTAGGAGATCTAAGTATCCTTGTCAAAGTCAAAGTTGTTGTTGTTGTTTTTGTCTGTTGATGCCGGAAGCTGCCAAGTCGAAGTTGTTGGGGTTGAAGTGTTGTTGCTACTAAGTCGAAGGTTGGATCGAAGAAGGAAAGGTTAGCTTGGTATGGAGGAGGTTTGTGTCTAGGTTGAAGAATCTCAAGAAAAACTATTGAAGGAAGAGATTTTGACTAGTTTTTCCCCTAGATAGGGGTTTTGCCCTGGCAGAGTGCCTACATCTTGTGTCTTGTGTTTTTGTGATCTTCATGCACACATAATTTGGTAATTGCTTCATGAAAGATAATATAACAAATAAGAAAAAGAAGCCAACATAATTCACAAGTAATTATCAAGAAAGAGAAATCAAACCCTACTTCTACTAACATTGATTTCTCAACATGGTACCAGAGCTAAGGTCGAATGAGATTGAAGATCACTTCGTTGGCTTGAAGGAAATGATTACTCCCTATATGATAAGAATGGGATTCAATTCTACAGGAAGATGGATCAAGAAGATTGTCTACTAGTTATTCAACAAGGTCAAAAGTCAAGGGTTCTTAGCTGCACTTACAAGATCACTTAATGATGATAATGCATGGACAATTGATAGTGGAGCATCAAGGCATATGACAGGGGAAAGTAAATAACTATAAATTCTATCAAAGGAACCATCTTCTCATGCAGTGGAATTGAGAGACAACAAAATCTATGTTTTTAGAGGCGTGGGATCAACATCTTTGAAGCTAGAGAATGGAGCAAAACTACATCTCAACAACATATTATATGTTCCAGGTCGGAGAAAGAATTTGCTTTCAATTTCTTGCTTAGAAGATAAAGGGGATAAAGTTTCTTTTGTTGATAGAAAGGTCTTGGTCTGGGGAAAAGATTCAAGTATTGATAAAGCTAGGGTTATTGGAGTTTGTGAAGGAAGCTTGTATAGAGTCATTACACCACCTCCTCAAGCCCTAGTTCATACATAAATCAATCCCATGGAGCTATGGCATAGAAGATATGGTCATCTTCACTACAGGGTCATTCCCACTCTTAAACATCAAGTTCATGGCATCCCCAATATCAAAGAAGATCGTGAAGTAGTTTACAAGGGATGCTCTTAGGAAAAAAAATACAAGAAAACCATTTTCAAATAGTGAAACAAGGTCTAAAGAAATATTAGACCTCATACATTTTGAAGTGTGTCGGCCCATGTCTAACAAATCACTTGGAGGTCATCTTTACTATGTAAAATTTATTGATGATCACTCTAGAAAGACATGGCTCTACCTTCTCAAGAAAAAGGATGACTTATTTGAGAAATTCAAGGAGTTTAGATGTGAAGTGGAAACACTAACCGAAAGAAAAATAAAGACTTTGAGATCTGACAATGGTGGGGAATACACTTCCAAAGAATTGATTGCATATTGTAAAGAAGCAAGAATTAATAAGGACTTTGTTGTTCCCTACTATCCCGAACAATGCTCTTTGATCAAGACTTACCAAAATTTTTATGGGGATAAGCAGCAATGACAACCGTATATATTCAAAATAGAAGTCCTCATAGAATTCCTGAAAATATAATACCCGAGGAAGCATTCACATGGAAGAAGCCAAGTGTGGACCATCTCCGAACCTTTGGGAGTCATACCTACATCCACATTCCAAAGGACAAACGAAAGAAGCTAGATTCTACAAGCATCAAAGGGATCTTCGTTGGCTATAATCTCTCCTCAAAGGCATATACAATCTACATCAAGGAAGGGAGACACATTGAAGTAAGCAGGGACATTATATTTGATGAAATCAAGCCTACAAAAGATCAACAGATATTCTTATTGATTCTATGACGAAGATCTACCTATATTTGAAGAAGAAGAAGTACAACCAAGCAACCCTTCTACCATTGAAGAAGAAGAAGAAGGACCAAGTGAACCTATTCAACCTGTGGTCATACCAAACGCAAGGAAGAGGCCAAATTGGTTTAAAGCTACTCTTGAAGGCACTGAAGGGCATGGAGCTGCGAAAGGAACCTTTAGAGAAAGCAAAAGGCCAGAGAGATATTTTGGATATGCTGCATATATGACAAGACTAATTGAAGCAGAAACATCTACATTTGAAGAAGTTGCTCATCAAGAAGTATGGAAGAAATCTATGCAGGAAGAATATCAATCCATCATGAAGAATGGGGTTTGGGAAATCGTTCCTAGACCTAGTAACAAATCGATTGTCGCCTCAAAATGGATCTACAAGATCAAACACGTTGTTGATGGAAGTATAGATAAATATAAGGCCAGATTTGTTGCAAGGGGTTTCTCTCAAAAGGAAGGCATAGATTATGAAGAAACCTTTGCACCCACTACAAGGTATACTACCATTAGATCTTTGGTTTCATTCGCTGCTACAATAGGATTAAATATCCACCAAATGGGCATGAAGCCAGCATTTCTGAATGGGACCATCGATGAGGAAGTATACATTGAGCAACCCGAAGGCTTTGAGGTAAATGGCAAAGATACTCATGTTTGTAGACTCAAGAAGGCCCTATATGGTTTGCAGCAAGCTCGTAGGGCATGGCATGCAAGAACGGATGCATACCTTCTAAGAATTAGGTTCATGAAGAGTTTCACTGATCCATATCTCTACATCAAGGTTGTGAATAATGAGCCACACATTATTCTATTGTATGTGGATGATCTATTCATTGCAGGTGTGTAGAGACGAATACAAGAATGCAAGAAGATGTTGGCAGTTGAATTTGAGATGAAGGATCTAAGACTAGTGCACTATTAGCTAGTTCTGGAAGTATGGCAAAATCCAAGGGAGATATATTTGGGGCAAGGAAAGTATATCATCAAGTTATTGCAGAAATTTGAGATGATGGATTCCAAGCCCATGACTACTCCTATGATCACCAATCTCAAGAAGTTGAGGAGCTCTGACTCAAGTCTCGTGGATCCTACCTCCTATCGTCAGTTGGTGGGTTCTCTGATGTATCTGGTAAATAGTAGGCCGGATATACTTTGTTGTGAACATCCTCAGTCAGTTTCAGTTGGAGCCTCGTCATGATCACTGGATAGTTGCCAAGCATATATTGAGATATCTTCGTAGCATGATACATCACTACCTAAAGTACAATAGCAAGGAAGTCAAGTTGATTGGCTTCATAGATTCTGATTGGGGTGGCAGTGAGATCGATGGAAGAAGCACTATCGGTGGATGCTTTAGTTTAGGATCTACCATGATCTCATGGTAAGTAGAAAGCAAGATCTCGTTGCTTTGAGTAGTGTTGAAGCCAAGTACATGGTTGCATGTGAAGTAGGAAAGGAGGTTGTATGGTTGAGGAAGCTTCTGACATATTTGTTCGAGAAGCCTCTGGATCCTACTATGATTAATTGTGATAATCAAAGTTGTATCAAGATGTTTGGAGATCATGTGTTTCATGCTAGGACGAAGCATATCAACAATAAGTTCCACTATATTAGGAACTTGGTGCAGGATGGGATCATGAAGCTACAGTATATCCCGACAGACGATCAAGTAACTAATAGACTAACAAAGTCTCTTCCTAATAAGAAGTTTGAATATCTTAGAAGCATGCTTGGTTTAGTTAATATTATTGATCTTGTTGATGATGATAAAAGTTTGGAAGAGATTTATTGAGGTCTTGTGTGTGAGACACATTGCCTAGGAGGACATCTGGCCCGCACTATGTGTTGATGTCTAGTTCCTGAAGTAGGGAGGGTGTCGTTGGTCATGGAGCTCTGACCTCGGATATGCACCTAGATCCCTAGGTTGATGGTTAGCAAGTAATCTTGATGGTAACTAGAGAGGCTGAAAGCTTTAGTCCATCTTAGTCCCACTCGGATAGATTGCCCTGGTCAGGAATCTAGTCTGGGGCATTTCAATGCCTAAACTGTTGAGAGACCTTGGATCGATTGCCCTGGCCAGGAATCTAGTCCATGGCATTGCGATGCCTAAACTCTTCATAGTAAATATAATTTGAGATCTTCCTTATGAATACCTCCCTAGTTAAGAGTATTGAAAATTGTAACTAAGTTCGGTCTTCATAAAATGTATGTCAAAAGAATTTTTATTATTGTTACAATGACTTATTAAAGCATGGGTTTCATGCTTGGGTCATCATTTTATTAGTCAAAGTCCCCATTGTGGACTCCTAAGATTAATAAAGAGTCCTTAGAATCATTGTATATTTTAAGAGACCCTTACTAGGCTTTTGAACGATGTAAAACGAATTATTTTTGAGTGAAAGATGAATTATGTAACCTCCACACCAAGTCGGCCTCAAGAAGATCAAGGCGGCCTCAATGAAGGCAATCCGACCTCATTGGAAGGCTATATATACAAGACGGTTCGAATACATTTGGAGCATCTCACTCTCTCACACATAGTTCGATATCTGAAGCTGGAAGTTGGGAAAAGTGTGAAGGTGAAGAAAGGAGGCCAAAAGGAGTGCGAGCTTGGTCAAGAAGAAAGGGAAGGACAAAATCGAAGTTTTGGGATCTCTCTCTCTCTTTTGTGTGGGCTAATTTAGGAGATCGAAGTCTCCTTATCAAAGTCGAAGTTGTTGCTACTTCCTGTTGATGCCAGAAGCTGCCAAGTCAAATTTGTTGGGGTCGAAGTGTTGTTGCTGCCTGTTGATGCCAGAAGCTGCCAAGTCGAAGTTGTTGGGGTGGAAGTGTTGCTGCTACTAGGTCAAAGGTTGGATCGAAGAAGGAAAGGTTGGCTTGGTGTGGAGGAGGTTTGTGTCTAGGTTGGAGAGTCTCAAGAAAAACTATTGAAGGAAGAGATTTTGACTGGGTTTTCCCCTAGACAGGGGTTTTGCCCTGGTAGAGTGCCTACATCTTGTGTCTTGTGTTTTTGTGATCTTCATGCACACATAACTTGGTAATTGCTTCATGAAAGATAATATAACAAATAAGAAAAAGAAGCCAACATAATTCATAAGTAATTATCAAGAAAGAGAAATCTAACCCTAATTCTACTAGCATTGATTTCTCAATAATCTCTTGCATTTACTAGTTGCATGATAGTTGCATCCTAGATCTAATCATTGCATTTTATCTTGCACCATTTAAACAGATTTGATCTGAATTGCATTCGAAATATCTCTTTTCTTGTTTTAGTTTCATTTGTTGTTTTAGTTCTAAAGTAATTTCTCTTTCATTTTAGCAATCTCATTTGCCATTTCTCATTTGTGCTTACATCATATATTCTTTAATTGTTTCCACAGTCTAAATAAGTAAAGGATAATCTTAAGAACACTATTATTCTAAGGCATTTGAAGTATTTCTCTAACATATAAGTTTCATCATCATTGCTATTGTTACATTGAGTTGCTTCATTGATCATTGCCATAAGTTGACAATCTTGTGCTTTGAAGTATCTATCTCATTTTGAATTACAAATATATTGGCATTTTATTACTTTGAAGCTAAGTCACCTGACACGGGGATTCGGGACACGTAGGATTCGAGATTCGTGGTGTCGGATTCGGACACGCTGACCCCCCGGAACAGGACACGTTAGGACACGTTATATATTATTTTATTAAAAATATATATATATATATATTATAATATATATATATATAATATATATATTAAAAATTAGATATTATCATATTTCTTACACAAATGTTAATTAATGATACAAATTTGTTGATTTCAAACATAGATCTTAATCTATAGCTATTAGCATGCATAGTACATACAAAATTCAAATAAATGTCAATGGTACTAGTCACATAAATGATAAATCTATTAAAAATTTAAATCTCGAATCCTACGTGTGAGAGAATTTCAAGCAGCAACTCTTTGTTTACAGTTTTAGAGCATCTATTGTCTTTCCCTTTCAATTCAAATGGATGAACAAAACAGTTGCTGGAACATCCTGCACGCCTCAGTACTCAAAATACTTGCTTTTTAAATGGACACCATTGGACTCCCATGCCAGGAAAGGCCATAATTTCTTATTCAAAATTAATATGCCAGTATTTTTAACAATTATTTACAGGCAGAAATATTGATATCCATGAACATATCACTATTGATGGAAGGTTCAACAAGGCTTCCTGTTATGAAGTTATTACTGCTTCATTAGTGACAGGTTCTAAGGGTCAGTCTCTTGTTCATCCATTAAAATATGAGTTCTGTTATGAGACTGTAAATAATTCATTGAATAAACTACAAAGTTCAAACTATACTTCGGTATCCAGCAACCAATTTAAAGCGGCAAGCAAATGCTTTAATTTACTGAACATGATTGGTTGTTTCCCTTTGTAATACAATTCATTGCGTTACACGGTTACAGTGATCTCTCAGGGTTAGTTACATTAGTTTAAATCTCTATATATTAGAACTAAACTGTTAAATTTCTTGCAGGCTGCAGCCAATAAAACAAACCCTCAATGCTCTTTGATCGATCAAATCTCTGTTGTAAATGTAAACTCATATACAGTTATCCGCGCAGGACTGTTAAAGGCTTAAAGCAATTAAAGTTTAAACTGTTCAGTGTTATTTGTAGGCTCGTTTGTGAGCACTGAGGATGGAAACGAACCCGCGGGCCGCAAGGCATGAGAAACGAACTCCAGCATTCGCCCGCAAACCCCCGACTTCTAACCCGCGCAGTGTTAGACGGACTCGTTAACCAAAAAACCCAACCACGATTCAGATTTTAACTGGATTCGTTCCAAAAAACCCAGACACGATTCTCATTTTCGGGACACGCTCTGACACGACGTGGCAAAAAAGGACACGAATCCGTACCGAATCGTGTCGGATTCGACGGATTCGGGATTCGTGCCCCCTGTAGAGCGAATCCGGTATCTTAGCTTTGAAGCATATTATCACCATTGTATCTCATTGAAACATAGCATTTTGCACCTTAGAGTTAGATTTGCATTTAAAACCTACCTCCAAGCATAAGCTTGGTTGTCTAGAAAGTTAGAATCACCTTCTTCAATATTCAATTTAAGAGCTAGACCCTTACTCAACGGTTAAAACAGGTGACCTTGCAGTTCTCTTGTAATCGAGTCCCTTGTAGGAACGGAGGCACTTGGGTTGTTAGAAATCCTAGGTAGGTATTGTTAATGAAACCTTAGCCTCCTTCCCCAACACTTCTTTCTACAACCTTGTTTAAGACTAGTTTATTACTTAGATTAGGCACCTTAATTAAAATTAACCAAGATCCTTGCAAATCACATAGTTAGATCTTGCATCCATCATTCATCTCTCATTTGGTTATTGTAGCTAGAATTGTGAGCTAATTTATTTCCTTGCAAGCCTTTTTTACATACTTGTACTTATCAATTTCATGCTTATTGTATATTGAAATGTTATATCATTGTTAAGCATCTTCTATCTAAAAGTATAAGTTTTCATTTTCTTGCAAGTTCTATCTCCAGTCTTATTGCTCAAATTCTAGTTGCCTATAATCTCTTGTTCCTTTCTACTAACATCTTATCTTGCAACATTGCTTATCTTCTAATTTGAGAATATCTTTTGTGCAAGTATTATAATTTGTGCTTGAGAATTGTTATTAAGGCACTGGTCTTTCACTTTCTATTTTATTAAAGTGTTATATTGATTTAATTGAATCTATCTTCAACATTCACATTCCTCAATAATAATCTTACTTGCTAATTCATCATTAATTCAAGTTACATAGACAAGTAATTGCCTCGCACTTAGTCTCCTAGAGCTTGGTATTTCAACAAGTTTTCCTTCCATCATCATCTTTAGGGACTACCCCCCTTAGTTGTCTAGGAGAGAGCTTAAACAAAGTGAATAGGTGACAGCCCCTGCTCTAAGCGTTGCACCTCTAAAATTATAACTTGTGGGGTTGGGAAACTTTTCCCACATTTAGGTGTACATTTTAGGCGACGACAAGACCCTTCCGAGTGTTGAGAAATCAATGCTAGTAGGATTAGGTTTAGATTTCTCTTTCTTGATAATTACTTGTGAATTATGTTGGCTTCTTTTACTTATTTGTTATATTATCTTTCATCAAGCAATTACCAAATTATGTGTGCATGAAGATCACAAAAACACAAGACACAAGATGTAGGCACACTGCCAGGGAAAAACCCTTATCTAGGGGAAAACGCAGTCAAAATCTCTTCCTTCAATAGTTTTCCTTGAGACTCTTCAACCTCGACAAAGTCCTCCTCCACACCAAGCCAACCTCTCCTTCTTCGATCCAACCTTCAACCCAGTAGCAACAGCACTTCGACCCTAGCAACTTTGACTTGGCAGCTTCTGGCATCAGCAGCAACTTCAACTTGGCTGCTTCCGGCATCAGCAGCAACTTCAACTTTGACAAGGAGATTTCAATCTCCTAAACTAGCCCACACGAGAGAGAGAGAGAGAGAGAGAGAGTGTGTTAAAATTGGCAACTAGGTCCAAACTCCATGTGGGTCATCTTATTTATGGCAGTTGATATTTTTCTTGGATTCCTCTCATCGAGAGGTGTAGGATTGATCTAACAATCATTCGATTCCGACATGAATTTATGGAGATATGAATTTATTTGTATTTACTTGACAATTTGTCAAGGTCGGCCAGCAACAAAATGTGTGGCACACATCCTCAATGACTCATATAAATAGAAGACACCTTGTGGCATTATTCACTCATCTCATCTCACATTCTTCTCTCTCCTTATTTGATTGGGTACACATCAAGGAGCAGCATCTCTCACGTGGGAAGAAAGAGGACACAGAAAGGAGGACGCAGGACTGTTTCAGCAGCGTTGACTGAGGTTGACCAAGGAGCAGCAGGTTGGGTTTGACTACATTGACCAGCAAGGAGGTCAGTTTGACTTCGGTCTAGTGTCAGGAGCCTCTATCAAGCAAGCGGCAGATTTGGACAACAAAACGTTGACCTGAATTGACCACGGCTTTGACCAGCATTCACTAGTTAGGGTTGATCGCAAAGCTCCATATGCATTGACCATTGTTTGACCATCTCTCTTAGACTGTTTTGGGTGGACCACCATTGTTGTTGGAGGCCGAGTTGACCAAGGTGGACTTGAGGTCATTTGTGGGCTATTTGACCAGCTTTGAAGTTGTTGGTTAGGGTTTTATTACTGCTGTCATAAAATTACAGAACTGTGAAATTGTACTATCTCTCTCTCTACTAAATTATTGAAGATTATAGAAGAATTGATCAAAGGGTTTCCCCACATTGGGGTTTGTCCCTGGCTAGCTGCCACATCTGGTGTCTCTTGTCTTGGCTTGTCTTCTGTCAATTTATTTATGTTCTATCAGCATTTTACTTTATGTTAATGTGATTGCTAAACAGTGAAATTGACATTGGCTAATAAGAAGAAATTGAAGTAAATCACACTAAGCATAGAACATATCATAACTTAACAAAGAGAGATACCAAAACTTCAATTTCATCCTTCCCTTCCTTCTTGATCAAACTCGCACTCCTTCTAGCCTCCCTCTTCACATTCGCACTTTTCCCAGCTTCCAGCTTCATATATCTATGTGAGAGATAGTGAGATGCTCCAAATGAATTTGAATTCCTTGTATTTATAGCCTTCCAAGGAGGTCGAATTACTTGTCTTGAGGCCAACTTGGAGTGGAGGAGACTAAATTCCTTTTTGACTCAAAAATAATTCTTTTTACATGATTCGAAAGCCCAAGAAGGGTCTTTTTTATGGTACAATGACTCTAATGACTCAGAAATAAATCCTAGAAGTCCTCAGTGGCGACTTTGACCTAAAACATGATGACCCAAGCATGAAACCCATGCTTTAATAAGTCATAATAATAATAATAATAATATTTTCTTCATTCTTTTGATAAGCACATCTCAAATACATTTATGAAGACCGAACCTAGTTACAAATTTCAACATTGCCTCTTAACTAGGGAGGTATTCATCAGTACAAGTACAAGGAAGATCTTAGAACACATGAACCATGAGAATTTTAAGCACCGCAATTCCATGGACTAGATTCCTATCCAGGGCAATCTATCCAAGGTCTCTCAACAGTTTAGGCATTGCAATGCCATGAACTAGATTCTTGACCAGGGCAATCTATCCAAGTGGGACTAAGATGGACTAAATCTTTCAGCCTCTCTAGGTACCATCAGGCTTACTTATTAACCATCAACCCAAGGACCTAGGTGCGTATTTGAGGTCAGAGCTGTAAGACCAACGTCACCCTCACTACTTCAGGAACTAGACATCAACACATAGTGTTGGCCAAATGTCCTCCCGAGCAATGTCTCACACACAAAGCCTCAACTTCTCGATTTTTCCAATCAATAACAAATCCTCCCCTATCAAACAAATAGGCAACAAATCTCTCCAGTCAAACTAATCGACAACACTAAGCATGTAAAAACATGTTATCAAACTTCTGAGAGATTTACCTGTTCAAACACAACCCCAATCAGTGACAAACTTCCAAATGTACATAAATAGATACAAACCTTCGGGGTCTTCCAAACAACTTAATGTTGCTTCTCAATTTTTCATAGTAGGACCTAGAGCTTTCCTAATGAATTTTTGACAAAAGATTCCTCAACCATACAGCTTTCTTTCCTACTTTTCATGCAGCGACATATTCTACAAATAGATCTGACTTTTCTTTTCTCAGCAGCCCTTCAAAATACATTCTCCAATTTCTTTATCAAGGTGTCCATGATGACTATGATATGACCTCCCTCTCAACTAGGGAGATTCCCCTCATCCAAGCTCCCTCTTAACTTAGGGAGCTCAACTTCTTTTCTACGACATCAGAGAATCTTTCATGGCTTCCATCCTTCTTATTACCATCAATATTTGCATCATACTTATCACATCATCTTTACTTTACGAACATCTTCACCATCTTGACGATTATGTACCTGCACAACTTAGATAGCAAGTACAACCAAAGCTATAGAAGCATGAAGTTAACCATATCAAAATCACGGAAGCATTCAACTTTATATATCAGATGCTTAAACTTAATTACAAACAACATACACATACTCTTCAACTTCTTGCTAGGGTTTTCTCATAAACCCTAGACTATTTTATCAAGACTTTGAGCATTACAACTTTCACTACATCTAGGGTTTCAATGTTTCTTTCAGAGGTATAACATACGCTACTATATCATATTGCAAACCCTAGAAACAATTCAGACAAATATAGATCTACAATGTATCTAACAACTTCAAAATCCATATGTTAGACTTCTCACCAGGATTTAGTGCAAGATCCTAGATTCCATAAATGAGCTTTTAACAACGAAAACCAATCATAGCTCAATTCAAAGTAACAACACGACTAGCTTCCACTAGGGTTTGTTGCAAACTCTAGATTCAAACAATCAAACATCACTCATAACTATAACTCAGATTTCAACAATCTTACACAAATCTCAAATTATCACATAGTCATCATATATCAAAGATTTGGACTTCTTGCAGTGGCATGATCCGGATTATCCACAGTTTCGTGTTCATTATGTCAACGTTTCAAACCCTAAAGGGGGTCCATCATCAGGACTAAATCAGAAAGAATATGAATGAAAGCTTTATTGAGAGAAGAGCCTTCCGACCTGGGTATAAAGAAGCCGACATTTGTATATATGATTTCTTATTTATTTTTATTTATTATTATTTTAT
>APFE030826203.1:277546-298954 GCA_000404065.3 Pinus taeda | reverse complement strand
ATTCTACTTTCTCCATATGAAATCCAATGAGGCCGGAACCACTCTCAAACATCCTGAGTCATTTCATGGTAATGTTAAAAATTTAAGTAAAAGGATGAAAATGAAGATTAAGGAGAATGTCACTTTTACTTTAAGAATTTTACATTACCATGAATAGCATATCAATACTAGGGCCTAGACTTGATCATGAAGCTGCCAAAATGCTCTACTCCTTGCTGCAACAGCACAAATCACTTACCAAATGAAAATATTAATGAGCAAACACGCCATTTTCATACCCGCGTTGAGCTTAGCGAGTCCTGGAAACCGGACACGTGTCCTAAAATCGTGACACGCCCCTGAAAATCACGACACACCCTCGGACACGACGTGTCCTGTGATTTGGACACGAATCTGGACCGAATCGTGTCGGATTCGCCGGATTCGGGATTCGCAAGGGGTTTAGGACGAATCCGGTGACTTCGGACAAAACTCTGATATTTGGCTTATGTAAATACTCTGTTTTAGTAATACAAGTTTGGCTTTGCTTCTCAGGATTCATGATGGATTTGATGTTCAGAATGTGTGGTATTGTTCTTTTCCTAATATATGCAGTGGTATGAATGTGTAATCACTTAGAATTCACTTATAGTGCTCTAATTTCCTGTATACATTCATAGACTGTGTGGTCCCATATGTTCTTGGTATGTTCTGAATGTGTTGAATGATGAATGCCCTGACTTCTATGTAAGGTTAATACCATTGTTATACTGAAATGATGTTGACTCCATAAGCCCAATGGATAGTTACTAAATGTGTTTCCACCATTCATATTGTTTACATTTGTTTCACAAGAGTTAGCCATCTTAACTATAATCAAAAACATTAACCCTTTGAGAGAGCCCTCTCTGGTTGAGGAGGCTAAGCCTCAACCTAAAGTAGGTCTGAAATAGTTACTTGAAGTCTTCCTGGTCTGCACCCTTCCAGGGTCAGATTTTGAGATAACATTTTGGTGCGTCTGCCGGGAGCCTGAAGATTATTCATTCTCGAAAACAAGGAGCTGAACTTCTGAAGGTAGCAGGAGCTCAAAAGATTTTTCGAGGTTGCACTCTACCTTGGTGACTCCATTCAATTTAAAAGTTTAAAAGGTGGCTTCGAGAGGGAGATATACACGGAGTAATCCTGACCCAGATCCACCTACTCCTGTGGATAATCCAAACACCATTTCAAGGAGCAGACAAAGATTTCCTGAAACACCAGGTACTCCATCTTTTTCAAAATCTTTGCTCCCTGAATTTTCAAGAAGTCCTGAAGATAAAATTGTAGATGATAAAATTCATGAGGTGTTGTTAAGGTCTGAGAACGAAGAAGAACTTATTGGAATTATTTTAGATTTACAAAAAAGAGGTATTGATACTTCATCCTTAGTGTCACAAAAAGATAAGGAGGAATTTTGGGAAGTTGTTACTTCAGAATTACTGTTAGAAGAGGAAGATTTAAACCAACTCAAAGAGCTTGATCCTTTTGAAGTTTTACTCAAGTCTAAAACTGTTCTACCCCTTCCAAATTGGAGTACCTTTGTCAGTGGTTTGCAAAGTCCAAATAGTCCTTTTCGTACCAGCACTTTATCCTCTGCCTCTACTAGTCCTAGTAGTTCTCAGACACTAGGAAATATATCTCATATCAGTTTTGGTTCCACTTTTCATACAGTACCTGTCATCACTGCTCCTCCATTCATTATGGTTGTACCTGCTAGGTATGCTCCACTAGCCCTCCCTGCTGTTTTACATGACCTTCCTAGCAAATATGCTGCTAGAATTCCAACATGGGGTGGAGATGAAGACATTATAGCAGAAGAACATGTAGACAGATTCAATGATTTTGCTGACAGAGAGGAAGTTGATGATGAAGATGTAAAACTAAGATTGTTTGCTCAAACTTTCATTGGAGAAGTCAGAAAATGGTTCAAGTCTCCTAGAGTTGGAAGCATTCACAGTTGAGCAGAGTTCGAAGATAGTTTTCTTAGGAAATGGGGAAACAGAACCAACCCTGTCCAAGCTCTTACTGAATACAACAATCTTAGAAGAGCTCCTGATGAAACTGTCCAAAACTTCTCTAAGAGGTTTAATAAAATATACAATTCTATTCCAACTCATTTGAAACCTCCTGGGGCCTTGGCACAGCTGAGATATGCCGAAGCATTTGATTCTGACTTCTCCCTCTTACTCAGAGAAAGGGGTTCTGCTACTCTTGCTGACATGCAAAACGATGCAATTAAAGTGGAGGTGAACATGATTGCTGCTAAGAAATCAAAGATGGAAAAGGCTAAACTGAAAGAAGAAGAGAAACCTTCTACCTCTACTCCAAAAGATAAGTTTGAAACAATGATGAAGACCATGGAAAAACTGATGGATCGGTTGGCTCTTGGGAATACCTATGCTCCTCCAGCACAGCAGGAACCTCAATTTAGGAATCCTCAGTTCAGAAGACCTCAAAATCAGCAAAGGCCAAGAGAGAACAGAAATCAACAGTCAGATCCTCCAGTAAGACCTCCTTTCCAACAAAATTTGGTGGATGAAGAAGATGAACCCAAAATTCCTGAGGAGTCAATCCATTGTCTTGATGAAGAAGTGTCAGGGATTTTCTTGACTAAGGAAGAACTTGATGAGTCCAGTATGACCAAACCAGGAGAAGAGCCTTCAGATTTTTTAAAGGGCTATCAGCATGCTATCTTTGAGATGCAAAAGCAGTACAATCTCAGAAATAGAAACGTCCCTATTATAGCAAGCAAAGCACAGCCCAAGAAGGATGCCTCAAAGGCAGTTGAAGATAAAAAGGAAAACTCAAAGGTTGCTTAAGGTAAGAATGATTCTCCACCTATCAAAAAGGATATTCAAACCCCTTCCCCTCCTAAAGAATTTGAGAAGACTGTTTCTGTTTTTAACCTTGAGAATGAGATTGCAAAAATTAAGTTATCAGTCCCCTTTAATGAAATCCTCAAGGTAGACAAATACAGAAATAAAATTGTTGAAATGCTCAATTCACAACCAGGAGTAGTTGATATCCTAAATGTACAAGAAGATAATCATGTTATTTATTTGGGTCCAAGACTTGAAGATGAACAGAATGAAGAGTTTCCCCCTTTCTACATAAGCATTAGCATTCATGATATGACTTTACATAATGCTATGTTAGACTCAGGGGCATCTCATAATCTCATGCCCAAGGTGATCATGGAAAGACTGGGATTAGAGGTAACTAGACCATATAAGGATTTATTTTCCTTTGATTCAAAAAGAGTTCAATGCATTGGTTTGATTAAAGATGTTGTTGTGGGTCTCACAAAAATTCCAGGAAAAACAATTGTCATGGACATTGTTGTGGCTGATATTCCACCGAAGTTTGGGATGCTTCTTTCGAGATCGTGGGCAGAAAAGATCAAGGGCACAATGCAGATGGACCTTACATATGCTACTATCCCATTGTTTGGTGAACAAAGGAGGTTGTATCAGGAGACCAGAATGGCTTATATGGTAAGCAGCAAAGACAAGCCTCAAAATTTTCCTATTTATTCATTCGATACTAGTCTTGGATCAGCTATCCTTTTCAATGAATCAGTTGGAAGAGAATCACAAGAAAATATTTCAGAAAAGTAGTGTCAAGAAGGGCAGCAAAGAGATGAAAGAGACACCATGGATTTCTGGTCATTACACTTTGATGGATCAACAGGAAGAGAAGGGGCAAGAGCTGGGATTTGGATCACTAGTCCAACTAAAGAAAGTAAGTTTCTCTCCTACAAACTAAATTTTGATTGCACCAACAATATGGCTGAGTACGAATCTCTGATTTTAGGCTTAGAAGCCTTGATAAAATTGAAAGCTAGAAACATTGTTGTTTTTGGAGATTCTGAATTGGTAATTAAACAAGTAGAAGGTGCCTACCAAACCAAGGATGTAAGGATGAGAGCATATAGAAACTTAGTGTTGGATATGTTGGAAAAGTTTCAAGCCTATTCTTTCACCATCAAAACTAGAGACCAAAACTCTATTGCAGACTCTCTTGCTATTTATTCCAACCTTTTTATTATTCCTAAGCACTCTTCTGAAAATTATGAGGTGGAGGTTCGCCATAGACCAATCATACTAGATAACGTCACAAATTGGCAAGTTTTTGAGGATGATCAGCAGGTAAAGAATTTCATTGAATTAAAGGGAGAATTTGAAAAAAATCAGATAGATCAATAGAATATGTTAGTAGAGTCAAAGGAAAGGTCTGAAGTCTTGCAATTACAAAAAAACTTGATTCCAAAGGGCCTCATTCCCCTTGAAAAAATATTTGATCAAAACGATGTATTCAAAGCACCAAAATTACAAGCTAATGAAGAAGAGGTGGAAAGATGCAATTTAGGAGACTCAGTTGTGCCTAAGATGGTCAAGATTTCAAATTTCTTTTAGCTGATATGAAGACTAAATATGTTGAGATGATGAAAAGGTTCATTGATGTTTTTGCATGGAGCTATGCTGACTTGAAACAATATGACTCCTCAATTATACAACATACCATTCCTATTAAGGAGAATGAAAAGCCTTTCAAGCAGAAGTTAAGAAGAATTAATCCTCTTCTTATGCCATTGATTGAAAAGGAAGTGAAAAAATTCTTTAATGCTAAGATTATTGTTCCAATCAGATTCTCAAATTGGCTTGCTAAATTGGTCCCAGTCAGGAAAAAGAATGGAGAAATCAGGATTTGTATAGACTTCAGAAATCTGAATAAAGCTTCATTGAAATATAATTATCCTCTTCCCAAAATGGACTTGATTTTGCAAAATATTGTTGGTTCACAAAGGATGTCTATGCTTGATGGTTTCTCAGGGTAAAATCAGATTCTTGTTCATCCAGATGATCAAGAGAAAACAACCTTCACAACACCATGGGGAACATTCATGTATGCCAAGATGCCATTTGGTCTCATGAATGCAGGAGCCACTTTCCAGAGAGCAATGGATATTGCTTTTACTGAAGAAAAAGACAAATCAGTGGTGGTTTATCTTGATGACATAACAGTTTTTTCAAAGAGAGAAGAAGATCATTTGAAGCACCTTGAAAAGGTCCTGCTGAAGTGTAGAAGGTTTGGTATTTCTCTTAATCCAACCAAAAGTATTTTTTCTTTAACCTTTGGCAAACTTCTTGGTCATATTGTTTCTGGAGAAGGAATTAGGATTGATCCTAATAGAGTTAGTGCAATTCAAAAATTAGATCTACCAAGAAGTAGGAAAGAGATTCAATCCTTCCTTGGAAAAGTTAACTTTGTTAGAAGATTCATTCCTAACTTTGCTGAAGTTTTCAAGATCATAACAAAGATGTTAAAAAATGGAGTGGATTTCAAATGGATAGCTGAAGCAAAGAAATCATTTGAAGAGATCAAGAAGGCACTCACACAAGCACCAGTGCTTATCAGCCCAGATTTTACCAAGGAATTCCTTATTTTTACATTTGCTTCTGAAGACACAATTGATGGAGTTCTACTGCAAAAGGGAATTCAAGGTATTGAATAACCTATTTCTTTCTTTAGCAAGACATTAGAAAATGTTGAATTGAAATATAACATCCTAGAGAAGAAAGCTTATGCCTTGGTGAAAGCAATAAAGGATTTCAGAATTTATGTTTTGCACTCTTACATTGTTGCCTATGTCCCAAATGCTGTTATAAAAGATATTCTTACACAGGCTGATCCAGATGGAAAAAGGGGCAAGTGGATAGCAAAATTATTAGAGTATGACATTGAGATTAAACCCACAAAGTTGGTAAAGGGTCAAGGCTTAGCTAAATTGCTGACACAATCAAATTTGGACTGTCTTGATATTAACTTGAGTACAGAGATCTTAGAAATTTTTGAAAATGAAGAGGAATTGGTCCAAATAAATGAAAAATTCTTGTTGTCAGAATGGTACAAGGATGTGGCATTCGTTTTGCAGCATAACAGAGCCCCTGCTAATCTTTCAAAATCCAAAGCCCAGTTTGTCAAACTAAAATCTCTAAGATATTTTGTGTATGACCAAAATTTGTTTTGGAAAGATGTAGGAGGGATATTGTTAAATTGCCTCATTGAAGAAGAAGCTGATAAAGTAATTGATGAATTTCATAAGGGTGATTGTGGAGGACATCACTATTGGAAAGCCATTGCAAACAAGATCTTGAGGGCTGGCTACTTTTGGCCAACTATGTTCAGAGATATCTATAAAAAGGTAGCTATGTGTCATGAATGTCAAGTATCTGAAGGAAAGAGGAAGCTTATGCCACTGCCCTTGGTTCCTATATATGTTGAAGCACCTTTCCAATAATGGGGATTAGATTTTATAGGGGAAATCCATCCTCCTTCATCAGGTTAGCATCGTTGGATTCTCACAGCCACTGATTACTTTACAAAATGGATAGAAGCGGTACCCACAAGGCAAGAAAATGATTCAGTGATTATCTCTTTCTTAGAAAATAATATATTATCAAGATTTGGTTGCCCAATGAAGATTATAACTGACAATGCTCAAGCTTTTAAGTCCAAGAAAATGATTAATTTTTGCCATGTATCACATTTCTCTTGGACATTCCACTGCTTATTATCCACAAGGAAATGGCCTTGTTGAATCATCAAACAAGAGCCTTGTAAGAATCATCAAGAAACTGCTGCAAGAAAATAAGAAAGCTTGGCATTTGAAATTAAAGTATGCTTTGTGGGCTGACCAGATTTGTACAAAGAGATCCATTGGAACATCACCATATGAGCTAGTACAAGGTGCTAAAGCCATATTTCCAACATCCCTTGGAGTGCCTGTGATGAAGTTGATTCAAGGATTAGAGGAGGAACCAAATGTTGTACAAAGAAGAATCAATCAGCTGATAGCCTTGTAGGAGAAAAGAAATGAGGTGTTTGACAGTAATCAACAAAATCATAACAGAATCAAGAGAGCATTTGATAAAAAGATCAAAGAAGTTACATTTTAGATCCATGATAAAGTATTGAAATGGGAAGCTAGAATTGAAGAGAAAGGCAAGCATGGTAAATTTGAAAATTTGTGGAAAGGGCCATATCAAATTTATGCTTTTCATGGAAATAATACTTACATTCTGCAAGTTTCTCACAACATTGTATATACCCGTTTTATCAGTTTTTCCTTTGTTGCAAATAATGACGAGCTGAATAGAAAGCTCAAGCTCGAGGTGAAGGCCCATGAAGCTGGAAAGTGATGCTCATCAAGCAAATCTATGTTTTCATAAAATGGACAAAGCACTGGACCTACGAGTTCTTAGTGTACTACAAGAGCACACTATCCCAAGTGGAGCCACTGTTATCACTTAAGAAATCTAACGCCAAAATTTCTCATACTAGCTTGATGATAAAGGTCAGTATTAGTCTAAGTTGATTTCATTTCTTCCTTAGAGTCTAAGTCTTAGGAGGTCATGAGTCAAGCATGCATTCTTATCTACCACTGGTCAATCTCATTCATCACCGATCTCATAGTCATGTGTTGCTTTGTTATCTACCACAAAGCCTTTTAGGTAATTGCATAGCGCATGTAACCTTTCTAAAGTGTTTTTGCAGCGCATTAAGTCTATTTAGCAGTTTCGCAGTGCAAAAGCCCATTAGGTGTTTTCACAGCGCGATATGTTATTAGGTGATTTCGCAGTGCATCATTCAAAATTTAAACTGACTGTGCTACGAAATCAGAGATTCGTGCATTCCGCAGCAAATCTTTCCCCAAATGTCAAATCCGTTAAGTTAATCTATGGCTGTGTCATTCTTTGTCAGTCCATGTACTCCACATATCACATCCCACCACCCATCTCCATTATCACAACCATTAGGTACGTTGATACACACGGAATACAAGTTCCAAGGAAAGCCACCTATGCACAAGTTTTAATGATGATTTTAAGCCTTGCATGAGTAACAAATCTACAAGATCTCAATTTTAAAAACTATAATCTGCAAGATTTCAAATTGAAAAAACATTGTCATCAAGCGAGGCAGCCAATCAAGCGAGGCAGCAAATCAGGCGAGGCAGAAATTCAAGAGGTTTTCAAAGTTAAAGGCGGAATTTGCAGTTTGAACAGCGCTAGCATTCCCTAACTACAGGTCATTGAAACTTCATGGAGGGATCAGTAGAAAGGAAAGAACACAGATCAGGCAAATGTCTAAGAAACGAGCCTGAAGGTTTGGATATAACATTGAAGAACAGAGAGGTGGAGAAGGCATTTAAACAAGTTGGATGTTGGAACTTCTATAAGAAGCTACAAGGGGGTCATGCACAAGTGACTAAATAATTTGCACTGAATTTTACAGGATTAAACTCAAAGGTTGGTATGATGGAATTGCAGGTCTCACCAGACATGATATCCACAGTCATAGAGATTCCTAGAGGGCAAGAAAATTGGTTCAAGAATTTCAAATTTGACATGAACCCATGCAAAGAGTTTTTAAAGAAGGAATTCCTTAACTTAGATTTGAGCAAGTCTGTTCCTAGGAGCTATGTCAAAGAGTCCTATGCACATTTGCTCACCTGTATTCAGAAATACCTAACCTGTGAAGGAAGATATAACAAGGTGTATTCGTACCATTTCAAACTTTTATTGCATTTTACAGGGAAGGCATCTATTGATCTACCTTTTTACTTATTCTGAACTTTGAGTAAAATGTGTGACAAGGTACAATTGAGAAAAGAGAATTGTGAAACTTCTTTGTTTCACCATGGCCTGATTAAGTTACTTGTCTTGCATGAACTTCAAAGGGTAGGCAGAGACTAGGATACATTTATATTCATGGCTGGTTTCAAGAGCCAGACCGGTCTCAGCCCTCTAGCTGCAAAAGATCTTTCAACAACAGGTCCTCAAGCAGAAACAAGAGCCAAGAGGTTTTCAAAGTTAAAGGCAAGAAAGCAAGTAAAGGAATCCATCAAGCCACTGATTATTCAGGATACGCCCCAGTAGTCCCTTAAAGAGAAAATTTAGTATAAGGAAACTGTACTTGAGTCAAGCACAGGCGAAGGAGTTCAAAGAAGAAGAACGAGGAGCCAGGTAGCAAAAGAAAAGGGTAAGTTAGTGGCTATTGAAGAAAGTCCTGTTTCAAAGGGAGATTTAAATGATTTATTACAAGCAATTGACATTGAAGAGTCCCCACTAGTTCAAAATAATTTGATACCATTAGGAAAAGAGAAGGTTAAAAAGGCCAAAGCCTCAAAGAAACTTAAGTTTGATGATCAAGCTGAAAAATTTGTTTTCAAACCCAGGAGACTCATAACAAGGAAGTTCAAACAGGTACAGGAGGTGTCGCCAAGGGTAGATGAAACAAGGGAGGAGACATGGCCTCATGAAACAAAAGAGAAAGGCAAAATAGTTGCCACTCAAAAAGAAGGCAGTGTGGAAAACTTGAAGCGAAGATTGGAATCTGCCAATTTTGAGATTGCTAGATTAAAGAAAGCTGCTAGGAAATTTGCAGCTAAGGAAGCTTATTTCAATCAAATGCAGGCTCGATGGGAAGATCAAACTTTTAAAATTCCTGAAGTGGTTGACTTTAATGTTCAATTCCGTAGCTGGACTACTCCTGCAATAAAAGAAGCTCAATTTATTAGAAAAGTCAATATAAACGTCAGGTCTGGGATCAAAGTATTGAGAAAACAAGTTGAAGACTTAAAGATTCAATTGGACCAGCAAAAAAGATCTCCATAAAGAAAACCCACTTCAAGTAAGGAGATATTTCAAAGTTTTGATAAGTTTTGCTTGGTATAATTTTTCCAAACATACCCATTCAATTTTTGAAGGTCTTTATACAATTGCAAGAATGTTTTAACAGCAAATTGCTCAAATAGAAAAGTTTTGGGTTGAAACTGTGATTTTTGAAACAACTCTGCAGTTTCGTAGTGCACTACGAAACTGCTGAAGGTGATGACTAGAGCTCAGCAGTTTCGTAGCGCGCTACGAAACTATTGAAGCTAAACAATCCAATATCAATCAACCGGTTTTGAAACATAAGCAGGAAATTTTGAAAGGGGAATATTTACAAGGCATCATCTGAAGCTTCAACAATCAACCAGGTTAAGACAGGTGGAGAAAATATGGATTCGGATCCAACTTTAAATTTTTGTCATAAAGTGAGCACATTTACCACGGTTCAAAATATGTCAAAACAGCTTAAAGGAGTTTTTTCTTTGAATGTAAAGGAGGTGGACAACACATCAAGGACGTGGTCATCTGTCACATTTTGGAAAATCAAAGATGAGGACATGCTTCTATGGATTCGAAAATTGTAAGGAAAACTAAAGATTGATGAGCAAGGGTAGTTTCCTATATTTCAGGACAATGGAGAAGATGTGGCATGGAAGACTAGCATGGAACCTTGAACATCCATTACAGCCAAACTGAAAAGGGACCAAATGTTAAAGAACGAGAATCATTGTAACCAAGGCTATTATTAACATAACATGGTGTTAGAATCCTACTTGATTTAGATCTCTAGAAAGTCTAGTTGAAGTTTGTTACATTTAATACGAAGTTAAAAGTTGATTAGGTGTCAGTAGTAGTAGATTTCGAGTTCCCCTCATGCTTGAGGAGGAATCTCAATCAGGTAGAAGGACTCTATAAATAAAAGAAAGAGCAATGTACAAAGGGTTGGAAAATTTATTGACAAAACTCTGATATTTGGCTTATGTAATACTCTGTTTTGGTAATATAAGTTTGGCTTTGCTTCTCAGGATTCATAAGGGATTTGATGTTCAGAATGTATGGTATTGTTCTTTTCCTAATATATGTAGTGGTATGAATGTGTAATCACTTAGAATTCACTTATAGTGCTCTAATTTCCTGTATACATTCATAGACTGTGTGGTCCCATATGTTCTTGGTATGTTCTAAATATGTTAAATGTTGAATGCCCTGACTTCTATGTAAGGTTAATACCATTGTTATACTGAAATGATGTTGACTCTGTAAGCCCAATGGATAGTTGCTAGATGTGTTTCCACCATTCATATTGTTTACATTCGTTTCACAAGAGTTAGCCATCTTAACTATAATCAAAAACATTAACCCTTTGAGAGAGCCCTCTCTGGTTGGGGAGGCTAAGCCTCAGCCTAAAGTAGGTATGAAATAGTTACTTGAGTTCTTCCTGGTCTGCAGCCTTCCAGGGTCAGATTTTGAGATAACAGCATGCTTCAAGAAAATTAAAGTTTATCAAATGGATGTTAAATCAACTTTTTTGAATGGTGATATAGAAGAGGAAGTTTATATAGAGCAAGCAGAAGGTTTTTTATTAGGTGGTGATGAGAATCAAGTGTGTAGGTTGAAAAGGGCCCTTTATGGTGAGAAACAAGCTCCAAGGGAATGGTATGAAAAACTATATAAACATTTACAACAACAAGGATTCAAAAATGGATCCACATACATCAATTTATATATCAAATTTGAATGTGAACATTTCCTAATAATTGTTGTGTATGTAGATGATATTATCTTTGGGAGTGATTCGGAGGAGATGGGCCACAAATTTTCACAATAAATGCAAAAGGAATTTGAAATGTCAATGTTGGGTGAGATAACTTTATTCCTTGGTTTTCAATTTATTCAAATATTATAAAGGCATTTTCATTTCTCAATCAAAGTATATTAGAGAGAAAATAAAGAAATTTGGCATGGAGGATTGCAAACTATTGTGCACTCCTATGGTGATTGGTTGTAAATTGAGTAAATATGATGAATCACCAGAGGTAAATCAGTGCACGTATCATTCCACGATTGGGAGCCTATTATATCTAACTACTTCTAGGCCTAGCATTATGTAAGTTGTAGGATTGGTCTCAAGATTTCAAGCTAATCCCAAGAAGACTCATCTTAATGTTGTAAGAAGGATCTTCAAGTACCTTCAAGGAACTATTGACTATGGATTATGGTATCGTAAAGGGAAACATTTCAATTTGATTACTTTTATTGATGTTGATTAGGTTGGTAGTATTGATGACAAGAAAAGCACTTCAGTAGCATCTCACTTTTTAAGAGATTCTTAGGTCTCTTGGGAAAGCAAGAAACAAAGTTTTATCTCTTTTTCCAATGTTGAAGTTGAATATATAGCAGCAACCTCTTGTTTCAGACACATACTATGGATGAAGTAAACTCTTCAAGACATACATGTTCAATATGAAGAGCCTTTTTCTATCATGGCAGACAACACAAATGCAATAAGCATCTACAAAAATCAAGTTCTTCATTCTAAGACAAAGCACATACAAATCAAATACCACTTTTTAAGAGACCAAGTGGTCAATAAAGTTTTGGCCAAAGATAGTATATGCTTAACTTAAGGGAGGGTAGAGGGGTAGAGCCGTCCAGTGAATAGATCTATCGCATAGAACTAGAGGTAAAGGTCACGACGGCCTACTGGGCTAAGGCACGGGTAACGAGAGATCAGTTCTACTCAACATGCTCGTCCTCGCAAACGGAGTAAATCATTTCCCCCTTCGGGTAACGAGAGATCTAGCTGAGGGTTGGAGTATGTTTCTTCATATGAATAAATTACAAACCTCCTCACTAAGCCACTTCCAATGTAGAAATTTGAACATCTTAGAAAGCAGATCGATGTTGTTCCTTTTCGAAGGCATTGAGGATTTTTTCATGGAGTTAGTTGTTACCATATTGCTGCCAGCAGGATAACTTTTAGCTGCAAAATTCAAAGATTGGGTGATGGTTAGTTGTTTGCATGCCTTTCAAATCATTATGAATTTTCTCCTTACTTATTCTTCTTCATTTCAATATGGATTGATTCTTCGAGATGGTGTGGCCTCAAATATATTTAGGGGGGGAATGTTCACTAGCTCAAGGGGAGTGTTTGTTGCAGCCCTTAAGGGGGAGTACTTCATCATTGGCTATGTATCACGTTGTTTTTGTGTATTTTTCCTTTGTGATAGAGAAATAGTTGTGTATGTGCTCAACTTAATATTACTTTATGTAAGTGTAATAATTATCTTCAAAATCTACAATTTGACATCCTAGGCAAAGGGGAGGAGTTTGTTGTCATTTTTGTGGTTCTATTGATGTCACTTGTTCTAATTCATGTACTCATGATTCATTATGTATCGTCTTGAGTTTTTTGTATGCTTGTTGAAGGTTTTCATCATGGTGTAAATTGTTTCCATACTCCTAGAAGATATATAGAAGAGGTGGCATGATGTAACAAGGCATCATCTAAAGTCGAGCTACAAATTTGATAGAGGTCAAGTTGATGTTGTCTGTTGAGTCTTGTTGAGTCATGTAGATGATTTCATGATGTCAAGATGGGCTTGGAAGGATACTTTTGTAAGTCATATCAACCCTTTGAAGCTCTTTTGCAAGTTTGAGGGAAATAATTTTTGTTTTACACCATGCTTTGCCCAAACTTCAAGGATAATGGCATGTGTGTGCAGTTGAAAGGATTTGACTGCTCTGTGACAGTTTTGTGTGTGTAGTTGCAACTGGAATTTTACAGGCATGTCCATGCAGTTGAAAGGAAACTTGAATTTATCTCCAAATTTTGCGTGCAAAATTGAAATTATTTTGTATTAGGTCAAGCTCATGACCAGAATTTTCCAAAAGAAGGTCAACACAAGTTGTGGGGCCTCTAGAAGTTGATCAAAGTTGAAAATATCAAATCATTAGTTGATTAAGTGGCTTTATTATTTCAATAATCCTATCTCAATCAAATCTAAAGCATGTGAAAATGGCTTTCGTCAATCTTCGCCATCTAAAGAATTTTTTAACTTAACGATGTCCAAAAATTACAAATATGAGAAGAAAAGTTGCTCATTTGGTTGGTTCTCTAGTAGTCTGAGTGAGTAAGTGTGTGTGGAGAGAAAGTGCACAAACCAATGATTGTAGCAGAGAGTTCAGAGCTTCATTATTGTAGTGATCTTCAGAAATTATTCATCAGCAGTGTTTCAGAGATGTGGGAAGAGATTGAAGATTAGTTTGGAGGGAGTGTGTGTGGAGGTATGTTCTCTCATTTGGATTGTTAAATTGTGGCTGCATGAGTGTTCTCATTTGATTCTATTTTTATTTTATGCAGAGGTGTTTTCAATTCTAAATCATATTGTCTTATTGTAGAATTGTTTGTACTTGGTGTAGGGGCTTCAAGCTAAGTGCATGTTGATTTTCTATTGTAGGCGTTGGTGCTCCAAGTTGGTTGTGGCCAATATTTCTCATTTTAGTCAAGAAGTGGGTGCTTTGTTTTTAGTGGTGGCTAGCTGATGTAATGTAAATGAGAATTTTTTGAAGCAATAGATAATAAGAAGAAAAAAAAATCTATGGTTTTTCACCCTAAACAGGGGTTTTTCCACCTAAATTCCAAGTGTCTACATGTGATGATTGTTTGTGTTTTTCATGTGCATGTGAATGATCTTGTTGCATATTTTTGAAGTGAATTTATGAATAATTTTTATTTGCAGAAATTTTAATAATATTTTTTTAATACTGATTGACCCCCCCCCCCCAGTAGTACTTGTGTCTAGCACTCAAAATCGTGAATCTTTACATAAAATTATTTTGGTGTCTTATACATTGCTTTTATAATAGATCAGTGCTTCCCCAATTCCTTGGCTTCACTAGATAAACTAACAACTTTAATATGTTTTTCTTTATCACCATTTGTAGGTCTATCACCTCATTATTGGCTTGTAACTATTATAGTAGTTGGTGCACTTTATTCTATAACTCACAACTCTAATAATGTTCAACTAGAAACAATTCCTCAAAATTGCACAAAATGAAAAATGAGATTGTTTAGAAGATAAATTTTCTTTGAAACTTTATTTCCTACATGATAAACAAAAAGGTGATAACACAAACTCATTAAAATACATAATCGATGAGTTCAAAAATATAACATATAAATTTAAACACCAGTCTTAGCATGTTCATTAATTGGTAGAACATGTCACAAAATAATCACCATCGAGAGATTTTTTTCTTCAAGAATGATAGTGCACTAAAAATTATATTATCCTCCATCGAATACATGTGATGTTCTTTTTTTCTTGTCATTAAAAGTATAATTGTATTAGAGGAATGTTAGTCTCGTGATAATAGTTCTCCTATGATTAACACATAGGAACTTAGTGTATAGACCATTTTTCTCTTCACTTAGCTAAGTATATAGCTCATTTCCCTTTCTTACTAAGTATTTTCAAAATAAAAATAAAAATAAAATAAGCATAGTAGATTCTAAAAGGTGAAGATGGCAATGATTCATGCCACAAAGTGAAAGGAAATTAAAATATATATATTTCCTTGAACCGTCAAATATATTAGTAAAATATTAATTATTATGGAAAACACATTGAATTCCTAAAGAATAATTGAAGCCATACATTAATCCTAATACCATATCTTTCTAAAATAAATAGACAAAAAGATTAAAAAAAGGTTTTTTAACTCACCAAGGTCCTTAACTCTTTTTTTTTTTTCTAAGTAGTGTGAGTCCTGAGATGACTGCACACTTAACCTTTGGCTTGAGAAACCATGACCCAAGGGAATCTAAGCCATCAAAATCACCTAGAAATTGTACCTTTCCTGGGCCATGCCAACCCTTAACATTGTTGAATGTTTTCCCACGAAGTTTGAAACCAGCGACCTTCACATCACCAAGGCATGTAACTTTAACCCAAACCATTAAATCAATAAAAATAAAATGAAACCAAACATGCCACAGCAAAAGGTTCAATTAAACATCAAATAGTGACTATAAGCATTCAAGGGATTAACATTATTTTTAAATAAACCCATAAATTTCAAAGTTGTAAAAATGCACCAAAAACAACAAATAAACAAATCGTTAATATTGGATAAGATATTAGAGATATACATCAAAATAACTTCATCTACTTGAAATGAGCCCATTCTTGGTTAGAAAAAGTCTTGTTAAACCAATTAGTTATCCTTTAATACTAGGACACTATCTATGTGAAGAGACAATTCCATAAAATTCTAGCTTCATTTATTCTCATAGACAAGAAAGAGATAAAGTAATAGTTATTACTGTCAATACATTAGGCTTAAAATAAATTGTATCAAGGAAATGTGGCTCCAATGTTACAATAAGAAAAAAAAAAACTATAAACTTGTTTTTACCTCAAATTCAATGTCAAATTGGCATGTAGTAATGTTTCTATGATAAATAATTTTAAACCTATAGCAAAAATATAAGAACAACAAATTCTATCAAATAAAAAGAAACACACCATTTCTACAATTCCAGCCACTATTTTTTGCACTACCAATGGAACATATATACAAAAATAGAATAAGTGTCCCATAGGCCTTGATATATATTGGACTACATAATATCTTGTGCTATCTCAATTTTCTAGTTTCATTGTGTTCCTCATTTTCGTTATTTTGAACACAATCCTCTCCAAATGGACTATCATTTTGAGCCTTCAAAGAATTATGTTCCATATCAATTTCATTAGAGAATTTTATTATATTGTTTTCAATGCTTCTATCACAATCTGATCACCAAAGAGATAGTGTTCTTTCATATGGAAAATTGTTAATGTCATAATTTGTTACATATAATCTTAAATATATATATCCATATGTTTATTAAGTTTGTTCCTCAACTTGAAATTCAAAACAGATACTGCAATAAACATCCTCTCATCCTTTGTTGATCCTAAAATCATGGTGTTAGTTCCAGTCTTCACAGCCTATCACCAGGGATCAAAATGGGCTCTTACTATGTCTGGTTTTCAGAGATTTTTTGCACTTGAGTTTTAGTGAAAATAATATCCTATGTATGTCCATCAGAAGCATCTCAAAAAAATATTTCCAGCAGTATATCACACTCCCGTAACCAGTTTCTGGATCAGAAGATATGATCAAAATGAATGATTGATTCTTGGTTATGCATGTTTTGAGGTCATTTGCTGCTCATAGGGACAAGTTTACTACAAATCAGTTTTTGAAGTAATGGATATGAAATTTACAAAATTGAAAGAGATTTTTGTCAATCACATACCAAATAACAAAAACCTCCTTCCGTTTATGCATAGGTGTTACTGTGTGGGAGATATGCAGTGATATTTGAAGCCTACATTAAAACAAAACAAATTTTGCATTTGTTTTACTGTTTTAGTCATTATAGTGTGGCACCATTTTACAATAGATGGAAAGTAATTTTGAGAAACCCAAGGAGTTTGTTGTCAACCATGAGCCATATAAAAAAAAAAATCTTTCAGTTTATTCACAGGTGTCGTGAATTGGAATATTTGACTAGACCTTTACAGCCTATGTTTACAGATTTAAATATTTAATGATTTCCTATTTTAGAGATTATTTTGTGGCACGGATTCCAAGCAACTGGAAACGAATTTCCAAACTTTGAGAGAGGTCTTTCTCAAACATGACTTTATCTACAAAACCCTCTTTAATTTTTGTAACAGGTGTTACGGTTCAAGAGATACAAGTTCATCTTTGACACCAATTTTCAAAAATTCAGTCCAAATTTAATGTAACTGATTCTATCTTGAGGGAGATGGTCGAGCTCAGCTCCCTTAGTACAAGGATGAGCTAATTGTATATATTTTATGAATTTTAGAGTGTAAAGGATTTGAATTTTTCAACAGAGGAAAGCTACTTTGAATTGTGTAAAGCTTTTTCTAAATATTATTTTTGATGGAGCAGTTTCTGCCCTTTAGATTTGGGATCCATCACGGTGTTTAATGTGCAGCATGTGTTCCTTGTAAAATCACTTACATACTTTGTTTTTTCTATTAATTCTTGTTAAAACATTATCTAATGGAAGTGTTAGGAATCCATCCATGCATGATTCTCCTTTCGCAATGATTTTGTTGTTAAATGTAGTGGTTATCTTTGAAGAATCCATCCTATGTTTGATGATTTGTTGAGTAACCCTGTGTTTCCTTTTCTTCTAACGTTGACACTGTAGATCCATCCCTTGATTGATTCCTGTAGGGAAGCGGGATTTCTCCTCTTTCCTTCTCTCATTTACGTCTTTTATCTGGCTGAACATTGCACTTACTTTGCCCCAAGTTTTGCGGCAGAAACTAGCCTCAATTCCATAGCCCAATGATCCCTTCTTTTGTTGTTTTCGACCCACAACTTTCAATCAAATCCCCGTACTTCATAGCCAGTCTAAGATTCAGTTATCGCAGACACGTTTCTCTGGCAAAGAGAGAGCCCTCTCTGGTCTGGTAGGGCTAGATGCCAGATCAAAAGCTTGGTCTGTGGTTACCTCAGAATTGCCTCTTCTCAACCTTGAGGTTCATTCTGAGTGCTAACATATTGGCGTCATTGCCGAGGAACGAGGTGAAAAATCTTCTCCAGGAAAGATCATTCAAGTTGCAGATTTAGCTGCTGATGGTGGGCGGCAATTAGACACATATGAAGGCTGAAACATTCACTTGGCGGCTCCAACTCAATCCAGATATTCCAGCGCTCACTGATCCGTTCATGTACTAAAATAAGATGATGGTAGGGTATGTGGAAAACCCTATGTTTTGTGAATTTTTAAAAGAAGTTAGAGATCAGTTAGTGGATATTGAAATAAATAAGGTATTTTTCATTACCATGCTTCAATGTTTGAGATCTCTGAAGTTTCCTCTTAACGGTAAAATGGGTTTCTTTGAGTTAGTGGTTGAAACAATTAAGAAGAAGATGAGTATATAGATGTTCAAATTAAGTCATATGAATTCTGAGATCCCAAAAAGTTCTTGGAAACTCTCCCTCCTTCAAAACAAGAAACAATAGCGCTGCCCGTGGATGTTTGCATGGACGGTTTGCAGCTGGAAGCATATGTTGAGGAGTTAGGGTAGTAGACTTTGTCTGGTTTCTATGATCCTGTTGTTGCATATATGGAGTATCTTTTCAGTTTGAATGACAAACCAGATTGTCTTTTACACAGCCAGACTCATTTTGTGCATGTATGGCTGTCAGCATTTCCCATTGTATCCTGGTTCAAGCACTTCCTAGCATCATCGTTGCCACAGCTACTTGATTGGTTGGTCTGGCATTACAGCATTACTTGATCTATCAATTTTGCATCAGAGTAGGGTACATTTGTAAAAAAATAAGTTGCCCAAGGTAGCAATTCAGTTTCTGGTATTTGTTTATGTATATATTGCAGTATGTATATGTTTTTCGATTGGTATGAGTTTCTTAGGTTTATAACTGTTTGTGACCGTATTAACCAACGGATGAGGCACTTGGTCTACGGTGTTCTTGACACCTCCAAGGATCTGCCATCCCCAATAAGGCCAATGTTAGTTCCAGTCTTCGCAGCCTGTCACCAGGGATCAAAATGGGCTCTTACTATGTCTGGTTTTCAGAGATGCTTTGCACATGAGTTTCAGTGCAAATCATATCCTAAGTATGTCCATTATAAGCAGCTCAGAAAAATATTCCCAATGGTATATCACACTACCATAACCGGTTTCTGGATCAGAAGATATGATGAAATGAATAATTGATTATGCATGTTTTGAGGTCATTTGTGGCACACAGGGACAAGTTTACTACAAAATGTATTTCTGAAGTAATGGACATGAATTTTACAAAATTGAAAGAGGTTTTATCAATCACATACCAAATAAAAGAAAACCTCCTTCAGTTTATGCACAGGTGTTACTATGTGGGAGATATGCAGTGATGTTTGAAACCTACATTAAAACAAAACAAATTTTGCATTTGTTTTACTGTTTTAGTCATTGTAGTGCCGCGCCATTTTACAATAGATGGAAAGTAATTTTGAGAAACCCAAGGAGGTTTTTGTCAACCACGAGCTATATAACAAAAAAATCTTTCAGTTTATTCACAGGTGTCGTGAACTGGAAAATTTGACTAGATCTTTATAGCCTATTTTTACAGATTTAAATATTTAATAATTTCCTGTTTTAGAGATTATGTTGTGGCACAAATTTCGAGCAACTAGAAATGCATTTCCACAATTTGAGAGAGGTTTTTCTCAAACATGACCTTATCTACCACATCCTCTTTCATTTTTGTAACAGGTGTTATGGTTCAAGAGATACGAGTTCATCTTTGACACCTATATTCAGAAAGTTGGTCCAAATTTAATGTAACTGATTCTATCTTGAGGGAGATGGTTGAGCTCAACTCCCTTAGTACAAGGATGAGCTAATTGTATATATTTTATGAATTTTAAAGTGTAAATGATTCTAATTTTTCAACATACGAAAGCTGCTTTGGACTGTGTAAAGCTTTTTCTAAATATTATTTTTGATGGAGCAGTTTTTGCCCTTTAGATTTGGGATCCATCACACTGCTTAATATGCAGCATGTGTTCCTTGTAAAATCACTTACATACTTTGTTTTTTCTGCTAATTATTGTTACATCATTATCTAAGGGATGTGTTAGGAATCGATCCATGCATGATTCTCCTTTCGCAATGATTTTGTTGTTAAATGTAGTGGTTATCTTTGCAAAATCCATCCTCTGTTTGATGCTTTGTTGAGTAACCCTGTGTTTCTTTTTCTTCTAATGTTGCCACTGTAGATGTTGGGTCCCTATAAAACTATTTATTACCCCATTACTATTGTATTTTTACCCCTTATTAATATTTTGTGCCCCTATTGTCCCCATATTGTTGTTACTGTGCCCCATAGAATCCCTCTATTGTTATTTTTGTGGCTTTATAGTATTATTGTTAGGTCGACTGGGTTATATTGTGACTCCTTAGACTCCTATATATAGAAAGGAGGTTTTGTCATTTGAATCATCCAAGAATCATTCATTTGTGTAATGTAAAGGAGGTTGCCCCCTCGAAAAGGCTGAATTCTAAAGCATTGATCTATCTTTTCTATCTTTTTGTGAGCTAGTTTCATAACATTTGGTATCAGAGCTTTGGATTCTAGGTTTCGCTGCTCCAAATAGGTCATCATGGAATTTTCGCGATAACTTTTTTTCTGCGACGTTTCAGATGTGAAAAAAAACCCATTTGAGACGAAATCGAGCTGAACCTTGGGTCTGAATTTCAAAGCTTTTTGCGCTATATTTGCGGAGATATGATCGAGGAAGTTGGTCTTTTTGTGGACTCTTGAATTACATTTCAAACAAGTGACCTGGGGAAAATCGTCATAACTTTCTCTCAGAGCCAAATGTCAAAGCAAGGACACGTGGCACGTCGTACAAGTTCACTCTACTGAACTAGTCTATAATCAGGTCATTGTGGGAGATTTGGCATAACTCTTCCTTGGAGAATCCAATTTGGAGCAGACTGGTGGCATTGGAAAGAGGACATAGAGGGCTACTGCAGATCGCAATTTTAGAACTGGATGATCTGAAATTACAGAGATACATTAGAGGCAATATCGAGCTCCTACAAAGTGAAAAAATGTGTGTAGATTTTTTTAAATTTTTGCTTAAGCTTGGTTTGAAAAA
>APFE030826203.1:208315-272020 GCA_000404065.3 Pinus taeda | reverse complement strand
TCATTTGAATCATCCAAGAATTGTTCATTTATGTAATGTAAAGGAGGTTGCCCCCTCGAAGAGGCTGAATTTTAAGGCATTGATCTATCTTTTCTATCTTTTTCTTGAGCTAGTTTCATAACAGTAGATCCATCCCTTTATTGATGCTTGTAAGGCAGCAGACTTTCTCCTCTTTTCTTCTCTCATTTACTTCTTTTATTTGGTTGAACATTGCACTTACTTTTCCCCAAGTTTTCCAACAGAAACTAGCCTCAATTCCATAGCCCAATGATCCCTTCTTTTGTTGTTTTCAACCCACAACTTTCAATCAAATCCTCATACTTCATAGCTAGCCTAATATTCAATTATCGTAACCATGTTTTGTTGGAAAAGAGAGAGCCCTCTCTGGTCTGGTAGGGCTAGATGCCAGATCAAAAGCTTGGTCTGTGGTTACCTCAGAATTGCCTCTTCTCATCCTTAAGGTTCATTCTAAGTGCTAACACATGGTTTGACACAAATATGCTAATTTGAAATATTCTAATACATTTTCTTGTAAGTATTGGCTAGCACCTAAAACAATACATAATCTTCTTATTGCACCATATTCTAGGGGATTCTCCAAAACATGAAATTGCTTCCACATTTTTTCAATGAAGTGTGTGGCTTATTGAAATAATTTGTATGGGTCTAAAATACCTTGAATTTGTTCTCTATGTATTTGGACCTTATGGTAAAAGTGGTGTACCAAAGCTTTTAATTTAGTGACAAAGTCATTTTTTTAAGTTTTTTGACACCATTTATTATTCTAATATTGAGGATACACCAGAGAAATGGCCTCAAATAATTCATACCGAGGAAATTGTTTTGTTATCTATGATGCTAATGATTGTGCAATTTCTATCAAGTTGTGTCTTATTATAGTCATAACATCGTCAAAAAGGTCCCTTGACACAAGGTACTCTTTGGCGATCCATCTTGTATCATCAATATAATGAAAGGGGGTCATATACCCATGCACTTCCATACATAGTGTCCATGTTTAATCAAACTTAATTTTTTTTAGTATTTTTTATATTGATGGTTGTAGTCCAATTTGTAAATTGTGGACCTGTAAAAGACTCCAACATTGTATACAAAATATCTAATGAAAAACATGTTAATTTTCTTGCAACTGTGTATTCTAAGATATACATTGTGCAACTTTGAGACATTTTCACAAGAACACTCATTACATCTATGCATTGGAAGAATTCCATTCAATGTTAGTAATGCCATTATGTTAGTTAATTGAAAGAGAAGACATTAAACTTTGTCTACACTAAAGTGGTGTTCCCACATCACCCATACCAAGAATCGATACACACTACATGACCTTTGAGTTGGTCAATTTAATGAGGTCCATCCTGTATCATCATATTTTAATAGTTAGTTTCTTTTCATAACACTGTCAACAAATATTTGAAACTTGGAAATCGTTTTTGACTACAATGAAAGTATGCATGAGTCTCTCATACAATATATTCAACAATTGAAATTAATAAAAACTTACTTATTAATTTAAATGCAAAATTCATTCTATGAGCCATACAATGATTAATCAACATATACAGTGAACATGATATTTTTTGGTCTAACATGAAGTTCATTTCTCTATCCTTTCATTACCAATGCTCCATTTGTTCTAAATCATACCAAATTTTTGAAATCATTGGATTATCCATACCACTAGTTTTCTTTAAACTATTAATAACAAGCTCATAAATATGTTCAACTATAGAACTCTCCCTCATTTTATGAATCACTAGTAGATGTGAATGTCTAATATAGTCATTACCCATATAAATACTCATGCATATCCATGAAGTATTATCAATTTCCATTACCTCATCCAATGACACTGAGAAAAACTTAACATTTGAAATCGTTTATTTTATATCATCATTTTCTCCTTGAGTTAGATATCTTTCCCAAACCCAACCACTTGTTTTAGACCAATGTGAAAATGGAAAATTTGACACTTTAAGAAAAGTGATATTTAATGTAAGATGGATAATATGTGAATAAGTGCCCTTTAAATAAGATGTGAAATATAGTGCTTAACTATGTCATCTTAGATAACGAATTTCTTTCCATTGTCTTTCCAAATAGAAATGTGATGGCTCCTCCACTTGCCTCAAGTTTTCCCTTCCTTATTTATTATTTTTTGTACTCATCTTCAAATTTGACATGTCAACATTCCTTTGAATATTTCCATCTAATAATACATTTATTCTCACCAATAAAAAAATTCTTCTCATGCACCCTTCCTACATGCTTCTGTATTGTATCTAACTTAATTTAAAATTTCACTTCCTTACTAGTTTTCCAACTATATACATTGCATCTAAGTTCTCGTAAACTCTCATTCTCATATTTTGGAGGTATCGGTTGAATATATGTAAATTTTGGGACTTATTTTTCTTGGAATTTTATGCCTATGTCACATTGGACCTATCCTCTTTTCCATGAATATGTTGCGTCCTCTTCCAAGGAAAAAACTTGAACATATTCATTGTCAATTTTGAGTGAAGATGCATTTATATCACTTTGATCACTAGAGGAAACTATTCTCTCATCTGTTATTTGGATAGTAGATGTGTTCTCACAAGATGTGATAGGTTTTTCAAAATAACTCGAAGGATGAAGATAATGTGGATCCTTAGATTGAGGCCTTTGAAAGTATGATAATACATCCTTTTGTTGCAAGGTTTTCTTCCCACAATTAGTGTTTGACATCTCACTAATATTACACAATTGAAATTTCAAATCAATTTAGAAACAAAATAGAAACCTACATGAGAAAAATAATATAATGTTACTAGAATTCCTACCAAGTATGGAAACTTTGTATCTATTTATATTTATTATCTTTTTCATAAAACCAAATTATATGAGAAAACACACCCAAAAATAAAATCTATAAAGCATGATTAACTTAATGTAATGATTTTTTCATGTTCTCTTTATTCCATGAAAAGGTTAAGGTTTGAAACATGCAAAGCATACTTAGGCTTTGGTTTTCTAACTCTATAATCCATATTTTCTAGGATTAACATACAACCGTTAAGCTAATCTGGTTGATCTACCCTTGTAATAAATTCCACCCAACAAAGTGGAAACTCCACTAGGGATAAGATCCATATATTTTTCCCTGGTTGTGAGTGTGTTTTTCATCCACCTTGCTACTTTTCCTCGTAATTTAGATTCTAGATTTTCTTTATATTTTTGTGTGTTTTGTTTTTTATATGGGTCACTAAGCTAGAATCATTCATCTTTCCCTCAAAGATGGAATAGAACTTGCATTATCATTTTTAGTATAAATGTAGTAGTTGACCCCAATTTTTACGCTCATCCAACATAGATTTTGACACCTATTTCTATACTAGTCTAGCACACCTTTCAGGGGTGTTTTGAGCACTCATTGAACACATATTTAAGGGCCTATTTTCACACTTTCAATGTAAATTTTGGGTGCTTTTTGGTACTGTTAGCCTCCTGCTACAGCAGGTTACTCATCTTTCATGATTGACATTTTTACATGCCAAATATTTCATACTTTGCATGCTGCAATGTTCCATATTTGCTATAGAGGCCAAAGAAGGATGCCATGAGAGTGTGCTAGTCTAAATGCCACTGTTATGTTCCAATTTTGATGTGCTATTCCATTTTTGAAGAATTTTTAGTTAAAGGGAGGTCCAAACAGTTTAATCTTGGTCTCCCTAGGTTTCAATTTCTTGTTGTAGAATATAGTGAATCATTATCTGTCCAAACAGCTTAATCTTGGCAGATTCCTAGACAAGTAGAGAAGCAAGGATGCTCAACAGCTTAATCTGAGCCCTTGGATGAAATAAGCATAGATGTAGATAGGAGGCCAGTCAAAAGAAAAAAGGATAGTCAGGGTCTGCAAGTTCAAGTGCACCCAAACCAAAAGAAGAAAAAATGCTAGGTAAGTAGGCTGGGTGGGTAGTTTTGAGGTTGCAGAATGTTGATTTGTGATCAATTTCATGTTTTCAAATGTCATATCTATTTAGGTCACAATCAGGCAGTTTTCATTTGGAAGAACTCAATTGAGGCATAACTAACTTCCCCCCTTCTTTCTTATTCCCTGAATCACTCACTAATTTCCCAAAAGAGGTCAAGATCTACTTGATATCTCTTAGTCTCATAATTTTCATATCAATTGCCTTGGTAAAGACCTGCTTTACTCAAGGAATGTTCATACTTCCTCAATAAGTCCTATTTCCCCTTTATAGCCTAAGAGTTATACACTTAGTGCTTTCTTGTCACAATTCATATTAACTACTAACTCTAAATATGTAACTCCCTATCTATCTCCCCTTCCCCTACTAAAACTATGTTAATAGCCCCCCTACATACTTATCCCCTCCCCCTAGTTGAAATATAACCATAAGTACACTTGGGAATTGCTAAGTTATCTGAAACTTAGCAAGAACCCTCATTTCCCCCTCAAATCATCTTCTCATGCATTCCGGACTCCTTCTAATGCACAAAACCCTTCATCACTCTGTAAATCCTTCCTCTAATGCTTTTTGACTCCTTCACAAAGCATAAAATCCCCCTCTCAAAGCACATAAAATCCTCCCAAGTACCTTTAAAATCCTTCCAATGCATGAAAAATCCCTTTTTTGGGCTATCGGACCCCTTCCCATGCCTTGAAATCCCTTCAAAACATTGAAAATTCTACTTCTGATCATAAAAGTCTGCATCACTTACCTTGGGCCTTGCTCTGATTGCAAAAAGGTTCTATTGGACCCCCTCAGATGCGATATCGCAATCGGGAGGGGAGTCGTGCATCAAACAGCGCATAAAGTGTGTCCCCAATTGGTTTGGTCGACAGCAATTTCGCCGATCGGCGTATCGCTATGACAAAACAAACATACATGTGTGTTGCCGATATGGTCATCGTTGATGGTCTGTTGTCGGTCGCATATCGGCGATCGGCAGTTCATATGAATCCACGCCATATATATATATATCATATATATATATAATATATATATATATATATATATATATAGGCCTGATCCCTTATCCTTCTGCCGCTTTCTCTGTTCTGCCATTCGTCCGATTGCCCGCGCCCTAGATCTATGGTGGGCGGGTCTGTTCACTTCCGAACCTATCGATGCATCCGGGGATGGGCGTTTTTCCCTTGCCGCGTCACCCACCGTACGAATCCCGCCGCTGACGGCATGCTGACGTCATCCGTCGAAAGAAAACAACGCAAGTGCGAAATTGCAGCTTAGGAAGCCCGGATTCAAAATCTGAGGCAGTTTTCGATGCGCGTAAAGCTAATCACGCATCACTACGGGAAATGGGCCAAAATGGGGAATCTTTTTCTTCAGCAATCGTTTTTACCTCGAAAGGGCAGAAAAAGGGTGATTTATCATTTTAAAAGTGTATCAGAAGTAGAAAGAAGCCAAAACTCATGTCAAAGTGTATCAATGTTGCGGCGAAGAGTACCAGTGTTGTGGCAAAGTGTATCAGCGAAGATTTTCTTAATACTCGAAGCTGGTAAAACATTAAAGAGCCCCCAGCAAATCAAAGAAACAGTAAAAGCCATTTAAAGCCTCTCAAATCACAGTTACTGCACATCAAAGCCACTCAAGAGCAGTGGAGCAGAGACCAATGCGCAGTTAGGATAAATGGCCAGCGCATAACAAAAAAGAACACATTCCTACTCATTTTGAAACAGCTGCCCCAACGCAGCACTTAGATAAATATTTCATGCATTTACTTCAAGATAAGATGAATTAAAGCACTCATTTCCCTCGGATTTGTTTAAGATCTGTTGTAATAAATATTTTTTAGATATTTTCTCTATATATACGACCCTCTGTATTGAGAAAGGGGGGTTGGATGGTTGGTTAATGCACTCCAAGAGAGACTCGCTCTGTATCTGATATGTTTCACTTAATCAAAGATTGTTGGAAGCTTGGAGAATGGACTGTTTGATGTGTTGCTGATGTCTTTGAAGAGTGAACGAGGGAAATATTTTGCGGTTTTCTGAAACAATAAGTGTTCCTTACCTCTATTATTTCAATTTCACATATGCTCAATTCACAGAACGAAAGTTTGGTTTAGAATTTGCTTACCTACACTCTATGCTCAGTTTTTGTGGCTTCTTAATGTTTTCCTCTTGATTTAGGCATAAATATGAATTCCTTATGGCTCATATTTGCTCTAGTTCACATATGAATGACTGTTAACTAGGAATTCTTAGCTACTCCTAGGTAGAGCTCGTACATCTTCCTTCTGCTAACCTGATTGAGAGATTATTTGTTGCCTCTCATTTCTGAGCCTGCAATCCATCTTCATTTACCTTAAGTATTGTTTCATGAATAGCTACCTTGCCCCTTTTTCCTCTTGTGACCAAGAAAATGCACCAACAGTCTTACTCCACGACTCCATGCCCAATGGTTTGAGACTTGTCACACTATGCATTGTCTCTCTACTTGAAAACGTCCTCCTTCCACCCGAAAACAAACGAAACCCCTTGAACCCAATAACTAGCCTAAAATCATCATCAACAAAGCTAAAATCATTAAGAGAGAGCCCTCTCTGATTATAGGTGGGCTAGAACCTGTAATCCAAAGATTCGTTTGTGGTTACCTCAGTCGTATCCCTTCAGGAGCTTAGGGACAACCTGAGTGTTAACATAATGGAGACTCCACTGGGGACCTCCTCACATAATCTCACAAATCCAGTCCGAAGCTCCGCTGAGGAGGAATCTTACCTTTAAAAGGTTTCGTTTAGCCTATATTGTTAGAAAAATCCACAAAAAACAAGCTAGAAGCTGGCTCCCAAAAAGCATTCACGTTATACAAGATCAAATCCAGACCCAAATCCCCCAGCTACTTCTGAAAATCCAAATTTAATCCCAAGAAACCTCAGGAAGCTAGAGCAAAGAAAAGATTTTGCTGATACCATTCCTAAGACAGTTCAGCCAAGTTGTGTTCTGACCCCTATCAAAGTTCTATTTTGTTCATCCCCTTGTTCATCATCCTCTTCTCCAATTCTCGTTTATACACCTCTGTTCGCTACACATACCACCACTACTACTCCTATTATCCTAGTTGCTCCAGTTGTTCCACTTATCCCTATTGTTCCACTTATCCCTGTTAATATGGCTAACAGATATGCACCTTTACAGCTGCCTGCTAATCCCAGGGCTATGCCTTAGGATTACCAGACTAAAATAACTTATTTTGATGGCACAAGTGCCTACACACCCCTTCAGCATACAAAGAAAATGCAGGACTACTTTGAGAGTTATGAGATTGACGATGATAGTGTGAGAATGAAGATTTTTGTCCAAAGTTTGACAGGTGATGTCAGGACTTGGTTTAGAGCACTCCCAACCAATTCCATAGCAGACCCAAATGCCTTATACCAGTCATTTATCAACAGATGGGAGAAAAAAAAAGACCCCTTGCACATATTATCTGAATATGACACTATCAAAAGAGGTCCTCAGGAGACTGTCTTAGACTATTGTGCAAGGTTTAATAATGTCTATAAAGCAATACCACAGAACTTAAGACCTCCACCTGATCTTTCTTTGTACAAATTCCCTAATGGTTTTGATCCCGATATGGCTTATCAGTTAAGGGAAAGAGCCCCTCAAAGCCTTGCAGAAATGAAAAATGTTGCTATTAGTGTGGAGGAAAACCTGATTGCTAAAAGAAACAGAGCTAGAACCGAGAGAAGAACCACCTTCAAGGAAGAACCCTCAGCCTTCAACCAGAAACTAGATGCTATTATCAGTGGCATGCACAGGCTGGGAGATAGAGTGGAAAGTGTTGAAAGGAAATCATCATGGGAGGGACAACAGCCTAACGCTACAAGGAACCCAAATTTCAAAAAAGCTCAAAACACAAATGCTGCCAGATCTAGCCCAGACCGTGATATAAGACCTCCTTTCCAAGAAAATTACACAGAGGCATCCACTTCTAGTGAGCCCACAAAAGAGACTCACATGAACTTGATAGATTCGAAGGATGAGCAGCAGATGTTTCTCACTCAAGAAGATCAAGACTACCATGATGTAAATCAAATTTAGACTAAGTCTGGAGAGTCTTTTGATTTTAAATAAGGCTATGATTCTGTTTTGTATGAGGTCCACAAACAATATAAGTTGAGAACAAGAACCATTGGTGTCCCGGCGCCTAGCAAGACAAAAGACAGCAAACATCCCAACAAGATTAAAGGCAAGGTTATCATAACAGAACCGGCTGATATTTCTATCCCAAAACCGAACCAAGTGACTGTAGAGGACATAATAGACATACAGCCTCCTATTGATCAACCCATGCTTCCTTCTTCCTCGAAAGAAGATTTGAACATCACACCTAAAAATATTCCCAAAACAGAAATACCACAAAGTGTCATTCATCATAACGCTGATAATCAAAAGGAAAACACATAAAATATTCCTAAAAAGGAGAAATCTGCTACTGCTAACGCAAATATTCCATTGGAAAAACCATTTAAGTTAGAAGCAGAGATTGGAAAACTTAAGATATCCATCCCCCTCTCAAAACTTGCCAAGCATGATGTTTATAGGCGACAAATTCAAAGGTCGCTACAAATGCCAGAGGTCAAGGATGATGTAAATGTTTTAGATGATACCCCTGAGCTACTGTTTGTTCCAGAAGTTAATGGAAAATCAACATATGGATCTGTTCCACCCTTTTATGTCAGTCTGCACATACATGACAAGATCTTGCATAATGCTATGTTTGACTCAGGTGCCTCACACAATCTTATGCCCAAAGCTGTAACGGAAAAACTAAACCTTGATGTCACAAGACCCTACAAAGATCTGTTCTCCTTCGATTCAAATCAGGTCAAGTGTTTAGGCTTAATCAAAGACCTTTGTGTGTCTCTAGTCCAATTTCCCAACAAGACAATCCTAATGGATGTAGTAGTTGCCGACATTCCACCAAAATATGGGATGCTCTTATCAAGATCTTGGGGAGAAAAACTCCAAGGATCCCTCCAACTTGACCTCTCTTATGCCACTATATCTGTCTTTGGGCAACCAAAGAGACTGTACAGGGAAACACTGATGAAGTATGTGGTAAGTAGTGAGGAAAAGCCCCAAAATTTTCCAATTTACTCAATCCATTCTGATATGGATTCATTTATTCTTTTCAATGATGATGATCGTCCCCTAATTGGTGATAAGCCTTCGGATTTAGAACAAGGAGCATGTGTAAGTGAGGAATCGGTTACCCATACCCAAAAAACTGGCAAAACAAACAATGCAACCAACACACAAAGAGAACCTCCCGAAACAGGAAATCCAAATCTGCCCACTCCAATAATGCTTTCAACTCCCAATGCTAGCCAAGATCAAAAAATCCTATGGTATTTGGAGTTTGACGGTTCAGTAAACAAGTTAGGAGCAGGGGTGGGGATATGGATTTACAATACACATGAAAATCATGCAGAAGGCTATGCCTACAGACTAAATGTCAGATGTACCAACAACACGGCAGAGTATGAGGCCCTCCTCTTAGGCCTAAAATTGCTCAAAGTTCGAGGAGCTACAAAAGTGTCCATTCTAGGTGACTCTGATTTAATCATACAATAAATGAAAGGTAACTTTGTTACTAATGACAATAGAATGAGGGCCTATAGGGCTTCCGCCACAGAAATACTTAATACCTTCACTGAATCCAAGCTTGCCAATATTTCTAGAAACCATAACATACATGCATACAACCTAGCCACTTTTGCTAGCACATGCAAGCTTCCCTTTGAGCCAAATCACCATTTTACTGCTGAGATAAAACATAGGCCCGCTATTCCTAACAATATTAAAGACTGGCAAGTATTTGAAAATGATGCCCAGATTAACAATTTCCTCACTCTTGAGGGCGAGTTTTCAAATGTAAAAATTGACATAGAGGCCATGAACGATTCCCAGCAACAAAAAAACGAAAATCAGCAGGCGCTAACAGCTGCAACAGCAAAACAAATCCTTAACCTAACTGTTTTTAATAATGCAAACATAGAAGAGTTGAAACAAATACATTTAGATGAAACAGCCAAAGCAGAGGCCGAGTTCATTGATCTAAAGAATAACTTTTTGCCTTCTGGCCTCACTCCATTAGAAGACATGTTTGATAATAATGATGTGCCCAAAAAGCCAAAAATGGAGCCTTTAGATGCTGCCATAGAACAACACAATATAGGGACAGCAGAAAAGCCCAAAATGATTAAATTGTCCAAAAATCTGCCCCCTGATAAAAAACCAAAGTATGTGGATTTGTTCAAAGAGTTCCAAGATGTATTTTCTTGGATTTATGAGGACTTGAAGTCCTATGACACCTCAGTGATTCAAAATACCATCCCCTTAAAACCAAATCAAAAACCATTCAAGCAGAAACTTAGAAGAATAAACCCTATGCTTCTTCCCCTCATTGAAAAGGAAGTGAAGAAAATGTTTGAAGCAGGTATCATAGCACCCATCAGATTTTCTGAATGGGTATCCAATCTGGTTCCCACAAGGAAAAAATCAGGTGAGATCAAGACTATGTGTAGACCTAAGAAACTTAAACCAAGGTCTCTTAAATAGCCACTATCCTTTGCCTAAAATGCACCACATCTACAAAGACTAGTGGGTCATCTAGAATCTCTTTACTAGATGGATTTTCAGGTTTCAATCAAATACTTGTTCACCCAGATGACCAAGACAAGATAGCCTTTACCACACCGTGGGGAACATTTAAGTATGTTAAAATGCCTTTCGGGCTAAAGAACGTTGGTGCCACCTTTAAAAGGGCAATGGATATTGAATTTGCCAAGGAAATACATGATTTCCTTGTTGTTTACCTTGATGACTTAACCCCTTTCTCTAAATCTGATCAAGAGCACCTCAAACACTTAAGTCAAATCTTCATGACATGCAGGAAATATGGCATTTCCTTGAACCCCAAGAAGTCCTTGTTTGGCCTTGAGGAAGGTAAGTTGTTAGGCCACATCATCTCAAAAGACGGTATCAGAATAGATCCGGAAAGGATCCAAGCCATCCTCCAAATTCCCTACCCAAGAAACATAAAAGAGTTGCAAGCATTCCTTGGAAAGATCAATTTCCTAAGGATATTTATACCGAATTTCGCTAAACTGATAAGACTGTTAAGCAGCATGGTAAAAAAGGATGCCAAGGTAAGATGGTCTCTTGAAACCAAGCAGGCTTTTGAGACTATCAAAGCTGCCTTGACTCAAACGCCTGTCCTCACAAGTCCACAATTTGACAAAGATTTTATCATTTTTTCTTTTGCATCTGGGCACATGATAGCTGTTGTCCTTCTGCAAAAAGATGATCAAGGAAATGAAAAGCCAATTGCACTTTTAGCTGAGCCTTCAGAGATGCGCCCTTGAAGTATCAAATTATGGAAAAGCAGGCCTATGCCCTTGTCAAGGCTATCAAAGACTTCAGAGTTTATATTTTATATTCACATGTGATTTCCTATGTCCCAAACTCTATTGTAAAGGACATATTAACTCAAGAGGGGCTGGAAGGCAAAAGAGGCAAATGGATTGCCAGGATTCTTGAAGATGACATTGAAATAAAACCCACCAAGCTGATAAAGGGATAGGGTTTAGCCAAGCTAATGTCTGAAACAAATTTTCAAGCCTTAGACATTAACCAACTGGACAATGAACGGGAGCTGGCAACTCCACATATCAATGAAACCTTTTTACAATCCCCATGATATGTTGATATTTGCTATGTTTTGTTAAACTTGTCTGCTCCCCCAGGGTTGTCCAGAACCAAAAAGAGATTTCTAAAAATGAAAGCATCAAAGTTTTGTGTCTTGGATGGTGCCCTGTATTGGAAAAATCATGAAGGAATTTTTCTGAACTAATTAACCATAAATGAAACTAACAGCATCATGAAAGAATTCCATGTAGGGGACTGTGGAGGGCATCTATATTGGAAGTCCACTGCTAACAAGATTTTAAGGGTTGGTTATTATTGGCCTTCTCTATTTGCAAATGTCAAGAAATTTGTTGTTTCATGTCACAAATGCCAAATCTTTGAAGGAAAAAGAAAACTGCTTCCTTTTCCCCTTAAGCCCATCTCAACCGAAAAGCCTTTTCAACAATGGGGTCTTGACTTCATAGGTGAAATCCATCCCTCCTCTTCAGGCCATCACAAGTGGATTTTAACAGCCATCGACTATTTCACCAAGTGGATTGAAGCTATCCCATGCAGACAAGCCAATGACTCCACTATCATCCAGTTTCTTGAGGGAAATATCCTTTCCAGATTTGGTTGCCCTGAGAAAATCATCACTGACAACACTGTTGCCTTCAAATCCAGAAAGATTATCAACTTCTGCCATAAATTTCACATTACCTTGGGCCACTCTACAGCCTACTACCCTCAAGGTAATGGCTTGGCCGAATCATCTAATAAAAGCCTCATCAACATCATAAAGAAAGTGTTGGAAGAAAACAAAAAGAACTGGCATAGGAAGCTCATAAATTCCTTGTGGGTAGACAGACTTTCAACCAAGAGATCCATTGGGATGAGCCCTTATGAGCTAGTATATGGCATGGAGGCCAGATTCCCTTCATCTTTGGGCATTCCTGCTATCAAACTGTTACAGGAGATTCAGGCTGAACCAAATAACATTCAAAGAAGAATTAATCAGACCATTCATCTTCAGCAAACCAGAGAGCAAGTGTATGACAAAGCTCAAACTTTGCAAGAGAAGCTCAAAAGGATGTTTGATAAGAAAGCTAAGGCTGAGGACTTCTGTGTTGGCAGCAAAGTTCTAAGGTGGGACGCACGAAGAGAAGACAAGGGCAAACATGCAAAATTTGATTTTCTTTGGAAAGGTCCATTCATTATCAGTGTTGTGCAAGGCAATAACACATATTTCCTAAAATCTATAGATAGCAGCACAGCTGAAGAGGGCCCTGTGAATGGCTGAATGTTAAAACATTATCATGATCCCTTTTGTTGAGACTCACCTGGCGGCATTATTTCTATACATAAATGCTTGTATATATCAGCATTTTGTTTCATTTTTTGTGTAACAGTTCGAATGATAGAGCACGTAGAATAAAGCAGGAAGTGCTTCACAATTCAAAAGCAATTCAGTTGAGGGAAAGTGTTGTTCTCACTCCAAAATTTCAAATTATCTAACAGTCAGCACTAAGAAGTTTCAATCTACAACAACAATGGAAGATCAAGGCAGTCTGACCTGTTGTTCTTGGCTTTTCACAAGGAAAAGCCATCCCCAAGTGGAGCCACTGTTAGCCTCCTATTGCAGCAGGTTACTCATCTTTCATGATTGACATTTTTACATGCCAAATATTTCATACTTTGCATGCTGCAATGTTCCATATTTGCTACAGAGGCCAAAGAAGGATGCCATGAGAGTGTGCTAGTCTAAATGCCACTGTTGTGTTCCAATTTTGATGTGCTATTCCATTTTTGAAGAATTTTAAGTTAAAGGGAGGTCCAAACAGTTTAATCTTGGTCTCCCTAGGTTTTAATTTCTTGTTGTAAAATATAGTGAATCATTATCTGTCCAAACAGCTTAATCTTGGCATATTCCTAGATAGGTAGAGCAGCAAGGATGCTCAACAGCTTAATCTGAGCCCCTGGATGAAATAAGCGTAGATGTAGATAGGAGGCCAGTCAAAAGAAAAAAGGATAGTCAGGGTCTGCAAGTTCAAGTGCACCCAAACCAAAAGAAGAAAAAATGCTAGGTAAGTAGGCTAGGTAGGTAGTTTTGAGGTTGCAGAATGTTGATTTGTGATCAATTTCATGTTTTCAAATGTCATATCTATTTAGGTCACAATTATCAGGCAGTTTTCATTTGGAAGAACTCAAGCAAGGCATAACTAACTTCCCCTTATTCCTTATTCCCTGAATCACTCACTAATTTCCCAGAAGAGGTCAAGATCTGCTTGATATCCCTTAGTGTCATCATTTTCAAATCAATTGCCTTGGTAAAGACCTGCTTTACTCAAGGAATGTTCATACTTCCTCAATAAGTCCTATTTCCCCTTTATAGCCTAAGAGTTATACACTTAGCGCTTTCTTGTCACAATTCATATTAACTACTAACTCTAAATATGTAACTCCCTATCTATCTCCCCTTCCCCTACTAAAACTATGTTAATAACTCCCCTATATACTTATCCCCTCCCCTTGGTTGAAATATAACCATAAGTACACTTGGGAATTGCTAAGTTATCTGAAACTCAGCAAGAACCCTCATTTCCCCCTCAAACCATCTTCTCATGCATTTAGGACTCCTTCTGATGCACAAAACCCTTCATCACTCCATAAATCCTTCCTCGAATGCTTTTTGACTCCTTCACAAAGCATAAAATCCCCCTCTCAAAGCACATAAAATCCTCCCAAGTACCTTTAAAATCCTTCCAAGGCATGAAAAACCCCTTTTTTGGGCTATCGGACCCCTTCCCATGCCTTGAAATCCCTTCAAAACATTGAAAATTCTGCTTCCGATCATAAAATCCCGCATCACTTACCTTGGGCCTTGCTCCGATTGCAAAAAGGTTCTATTGGACCCCCTCCGATGCAATATTGCAATCGGGAGGGGAGTCGTGCATCAAACAGTGCATAAAGTGTGCCCCCGATTGGTTTGGCCGACAGCGATTTCGCCGATCAGTGTATCGCTATGGCAAAACAAACATACATGTGTGTTGTCGATATGGTCATCGCCGATGGTCTGTTGCCGATCGCATATCGGCGATCGGCGGTTCATTGAATCCACGCCATATATATATATAGGCCCGATCCCTTATCCTTCCGCCACTTTCTCTCTTCTGCCATCCGTCCGATTGCTCGCACCCTAGATCTACTGTGGGCAGGCCTGTTCACTTCCGAACCTATCGATGCATCCGGGGATGGGCATTTTTCCCCTGCCACGTCACCCTGCCACGTAACCTGCCGTACGGGTCCCGTCGCTGACATCATGCTAACGTCATCCATTGAAAGAAAAGCGCGCAAGTGCGAAATTGCAGCTTAGGAAGCTCGGATTCAAAATCTGAGGTAGTTTTCGATGCGTGATTAGTGCGTAGCGCTAATCGCGCATCGCTACGAGAAATGGGCCAAAATGGGGAATCTTTTTCTTCACTAATCATTTTTGCCTCGAAAGGGCAGAAAAATGGCGATTTAGCATTTTAAAAGAGTATCAGAAGCAGAAAGAAGCCAAAACACATGTAAAAGTGTATCAGTGTTGCAGCGAAGAGTATCAATGTTGCGGCGAAGAGTATCAATGTTGCAGCAAAGTGTATCAGCGAAGATTTTCTCAGTACTCGAAGCTGGTAAAACATTAAAGAGCCCCCAGCAAGTCAAAGAAACAGTAAAAGCCATTTAAAGCCTCTCAAATCACAGTTATTGCACATCAAAGCCACTCAAGAGCAGTGGAGCAGAGACCAATGCGCAGTTAGGATAAATGGCCAGTGCATAACAGCAAAGAACACATTCCTACTCATTTTGAAACAGCTGCCCCAACGCAGCACTTAGATAAATATTTCATGCATTTACTTCAAGATAAGATGAATTAAAGCACTCATTTCCCTCAGATCTATTTAAGATCTGTTGTAATAAATATTTCTTAGATATTTTCTCTATATATACGACCCTCTATATTGAGAAAGGGGGGTTGGAGGGTTGGTTAATGTACTCTAAGAGAGACTCGCTCTGTATCTGATATGTTTCACTTAATTAAAGATTGTTGAAAGCTTGGAGAATGGACTATTTGATGTGTTGTTGATGTCTTTGAAGATTGAACGAGGGAAATCTTGTGCTGCTTTCTGAAACAATAAGTGTTCCTTACCTCTGTTATTTCAATTTCACATATGCTCAATTCACAGAACGAAAGTTTGGTTTAGAATTTGCTTACCTACACTCTATGCTCAGTTTTTGTGGCTTCTTAATGTTTTCCTCTTGATTTAGGCATAAATATTAATTCCTTATGGCTCATATTTGCTCTAGTTCACATATGAATGACTGTTAACCAGGAATTCTTAATTGCTCCTAGGTAGAGCTCGTTCATCTTCCTTCTACTAACCTGATTGAGAGATTCTTTGTTGCCTCTCATTTCTTAGCCTGCAATCCATCTTCATTTACCTTAAGTATTGTTTCATGAGCAGCTACCTTGCCCCTTTTTCCTCTTGTGACCAAGAAAATGCACCAGCAGTCTTACTCCACGACTCCATGCCCAATGGTTTGAGACTTGTCACACTATGCATTTCCTCTCTACTTGAAAACATCTTCCTTCCACCTGAAAACAGACAAAACCCCTTGAACCCAATAACTAGCCTAAAATCATCATCAACAAAGTTAAAATCATTAAGAGAGAGCCCTCTTTGATTGCAGGTGGGCTAGAACCTGTAATCCAAAGATTGGTTTGTGGTTACCTCATCCGTATCCCTTCAGGAGCTTAGGGACAACCTGAGTGTTAACAGGTACTATTCTAAAAATCCAAAATATTTTACAGCTTTGTTTTTGTCTTAGTCCAAGTAGTGTTCCTATAGGATCCTTTTAGAATTATAGGTTGTTGTTGTTGTACTATAATGTATTTTTAGGGAATATTATAGATAGAAATCAACCCCCCTAGGGTTCCTAGTACCTTCCACTTGTCAAGTTTATCTTGGTTGTGTTACATATTTCTATATCAACACACTAAGTTCATAACCATAACTTGTTTAAATAGCCCTTGTAATTGGATGAAAAAAATTGGATGAAGATAAACCCCCATTGTTGCAGTAGTACTTGTCCTTGGTTTTTTATTATTCTTTGAATCATTGGGCTTTGTTTTTTCAAACCAACTAGATACTTATTTTTTAGATTTGAACCTTTATTTTTTATTTTTTGTTATAATGGTTGTTTAACTTTAGAATGAAAAGCTAGTAAAGTTAAAGAAAAGAATATTCTTTGTTTCCTAGTATTTGACTTATTCAACGTACACTTACATTTGAAATTACATTCTCATTGAATCCTAGTCCATAGCTAGGTTGAAGTACGAGTTTGTATTGATGATGTGAATTGACTGATGCTTATTTTTGTTTGGAAGTATTGTTGAGATAAAGAAAGATTCCTTTTACTTTAGTACTTGTCTTAACTTTGTCATAAATAAATAAATCTTTGAAAATGACCTTTGATTATTTTTCCTATACAACACACACATAGAAAGTGCCAATTTCATTTTCAATAATAACACTTATTTCATATATAAACCATGGCTTTGTTTCTAACCTCAAAGGATTTAAATATCTGATGCATATATCATGTTTCTTACATTTTTGTATTTCAATGTGATTTGTACCTATTTATGCATTTCCTTCATTTATTGTGAAAAATAATAATAGTGTGGTTTCTTTTCAACTCTATTAGTAAGTCAACAAAATTCACAACTTCCACTTACATTACATTCATTTAATATTTAACAAGATGAACACTCCATTGACTATTATACAAAACTATTGTATACAACTTTGTTTTTACCAAACATGAAAAATGGACTGAAACTATATTTGTAGTGTAGCCAAGGGGGATAATATGGCATGCCTAAGGAGGTACATGGGAATTATAATATAAACGTGGCTATGTACTGCTAGCCTGCTAGGTATGGATGGCCATCTCTAGTAAATAAGACTAATGTATTAGTGCGAAAAAAATAAACGTAAGAAGGCTTACTAGAAGGTTCCACCCACTAGATGGTTCATCTCTAGAATTTTCTTAAGTTTGATAATACTATATAAAAAAAGGTAGAAGCAATGTAATGGAATGTATTGTGACATATATTAAAGTGGTAGAAAGCATTGCTTAGAAAATGATTTCCTTCCTTAAGGAATCGTTAATGGTGTCACCTTACTTCAATGGTTTATCTACAATTCTTGTGTTCGCTATTATATTATTTATTGTATGGATGATTTGGTTTAGTTATGAAGTTTAGTGTTTCTATTACATTTTATATTTTTAGATCTATTGAATACACAACAATTGGTATCAAAGCTCTTCTTGGGCCAAGAAAGGGATTCTTTTCTTTTTCTTTTTGCAAATATCTCAAGGGTAAAAGCATATGGCAACATTACGATCAAATTATAAAAATTTGTGTGTAGAATCTAAAGAAACTGAATATAGATCTCATTTCCTCTCAAAAGGCAATCAATTTCAGTAAAATAACCATGCAAGTAAGAGTGTAGGAATTCGATTTATTATTAAGGTAAAATATGCTTTTTTAGCTCTTTTCTAGGGATGATCATGTGGTTTGCATATTAATATCTTTTTATAGAGTGACCAAACTTAGTCAAACTAGTGCTAGTAGATGGAAAGTGGCTATGGAATTTCATAATTATGGTTATAATAGCTAATCATAAAAGTAGAGAAAAAATGATAACCATTTTAATTTAGTTGCCTCAAGGAGCTCTATTGAAACATAAGTTATTTCTATAATCCCTACTTCTATTTTTGGGTTATCGAGGGAAAGATGTTTTATTTTACAAGAAAATATGATGGTATACTATGAAGGATACATAAAAGAAAAGAAATTAATATGGGGAAATGAGTAGAAAATTTGTGTAGGATTTAAAGATTATGTTTTCCGACAATGAAGCTTGTTTAACCATTACAGGATGATGACATATTCAAATCAAGTCCTTAAACAAGTAATTTTAAATAGATGGTTTCATGCTAATAAGAATGATCAAGGGAGCACTAAAGGTTTGTTTTCTCATCTGTAACCTTCCTATTATGGGTTCATAGATGTATTCAATAATATAAGGCCATTGTTTCTATTAGCCTTAGCTGGAGGCATAATTCTGTTGATGTTCACTTGGATAATATATTACAAGTTCCTCCACAACACCCGAGTCCATGGATAAATATGTGTTGCATTTATATTTTTATGTTATAGCTATGGATGATGTGGATATATTTTGAGATATCCTTGGATGAATTCCTTTGTTACATTTAGTATTAATGTGCAAAATATTTTTGAATATTTTGTATAAGAAAATAAAACTGCATTGTAGGATATTTCTCTTACTAAGCAAGAAGGTATGTCATGTGTACCTGGGGGGTAATATGGGGTACCTAAGGAGGTACCCATTGGCAATAAGAATACATAGGTGGTTGTGTATTGCTATGTATGAATGCCATATATGGTAAATAAGACCCATGTATTAATGTGAATGAAATAATATAAGAAGGCTTACTAGAAGATTCCTCGTTGGGTACCTCATATTATCGCCCTAGGTACAATACATGCACAAACCAAGGATATCATCAATTATTTTGTATCATTAAGGTAAGACAGTGCCCAAATAAAGTTAAGTGGAACATAATTTAGTAGCTCAAAGAACAATTCCACAATTGAAAAGTGATGTAATGGGGACCATTCCCTTTGAAGGAGAGGTGAATGATACAAGCATAAGTGTATGTGACTTTATGTGAGAATCATCATCCCTTGGCAATGAAATCCAATTAGAGGATGGACATCATAATGACCCCATGGGAGAGGTAGTGGATGGGGGATGGTGACCATGAGAGATCATATAACCTCTATTTCAATATGTGCATCATGTTCCAATTGGGTCTTCCCAGCCCCAGCCTATGCGCACACATCTTAATGGCTTATGCATGCATATGTTGCTGACCTTTGTGTGAGAATATTAATGGTCCCACTCATGTGGCATTCAACCTTCCCTATGTGTGCCCATAACAAATAATGTCAATAATCTCATGAATGTGAACCAAAACAATTATAAAATCATAAATATTTTTATAACCTATTCGTGACACTCTCGTATAAATATGCATATTTTTTTTCTAATATTCTTATATATGATATTTATTTTCATATTAATTCTCATAACTCTACTACACAATAAGATTCTCAATCTCACCATGCCTATTAATTATATTCTCATAAATTCTCCCCATTTGATAATTAATGAAAGAGGTTTATGTTATCTATCTCTTTTTAATGGCATATGTGTATGTAATATATTATCTTAATCATACTTGAATTATTTAGAGTTAGCTAATAGTTATGAATTCACTTGGTTTTGAGGTTGTATGGGCACATTAAGAGCAAATCACTAATATTATTGTATCCTTTCCTAAATTATATAATTTCTAATTTTCAATCCACGTCCGTCTTCTATTCTAAAAAAACACTTACTTTCAACTTTTACATAATTTCTAATACTAAACGCTTTTAATAAGGATCTCTTTTGAAAAGCAAACAACAATTTTAAGCTATTCTATTCGTGATTCGGTTAACATTGCTTGCATGCAAGCCTCAAGAGGCAGTACCGCCCTCTAAAAATTTGAGGAAGAGTTTTCAAATTATTCTCAATAGATTGATTAGTGGTGGAAGAGTTCTTGTACTATTCTCAACACATTGATTACTGCTTATTTGGCCTTATTTATGAGAATTAACCATCGTTTTAAAAACTTGAGTCGTTGAAATGTAAACAGAATAGATTTAATTTGAGAGCCATTGAAATGTAAATAGAAAAAGAACAAAATTTACATTATCATTGATATGGCATACCACATTCAGCTAGATATTAAAGAAATAATTAGAGTTTCTCTACAATCTTCTACGGATAGTTTTATTTTTTTAATGGTAAAAAGGAAGATTTTATTTAATAATAAAATATAATATAATTGTCATAAATTCTTATTTGTTTGTGATTGGTTTCATAAATAGAAGTTGATTTTAATTTATAAAATGAAATGTACAATAAATACGACCAAACCAATAAAAAGAATTATATTATATAGATAGTTATTAAGAGTAATACTTTAAATTATAGCCTAGAAACTATAATAAACCACAATGGGACCGACCTTTGGTTGAGGGGGCCTTGGAATCCCAACTCTAGTCACTTATACCCTATGTGAATGTTAATGTGGGTAGGTGTTGGGCACTTAACTTGATAATGGACGCTTCTCGAGAATGTAACCTTAAATAGTATGTTCTAGTTGAGGAATGTTACTGTTTGGTTGTTGTGGGCGATGACAAGAGACATCGTGCAAGGGGGTGATGGTTATGCTTGTTGTTCAGGCCTGCAGCAAAAGCCGAAAGGCAAGGGTTGTGAGGTATTTAACAACGAAGTCGGCCCCTATATGTGGTACTATTCTCAAGGCTTCGTTTGGTGGCTCTTGTTTGGGTCATTGCTCCTCCTTCCACTGGTTTCCTTCTTCCAGAATTGGTGGCAACACCTGCGTCTACGAGTGTGGACAATGTGTTTCCTCTCATGCTGATATTTGTTGGTTGTCTTTAATATTATTTTTGGAAGTCTTGTTGTGGCTATTGTTATTGTGAAAGGGTGGCATTGTTGGTTAAATTTAGATATCCTTAGAGGCTATAGGGTTGGGACTTGTTTCAGTGTGCTTGTGGAGTTCTAAGGGTCTGAGTCTATTTTCGTTCTTAGCCAGGGGCCTCAGGTCCTTGTGAAGAGTAATATGGGCTTTCATCTTCGAAATTGTGGGAAATTGTGCCCTCCCTTGCCATTCGTCTTGGGTTCGAGCTTGGGCAGGTAGTAGGGTGTAATGTTTCAAACTTAAACAAACATTGATATTCAAAAGACAAAACAATTTATACACAGGAAAAATTAAACAATCATCAAATGCTCAATACACTCTAGAAATGAGAACCAGCTGAGCCATTTTATTAATGGAATGGAGCAAGTACAATAGTATGGAGAAATGCACCTCGGCTTGCCTCAAGGGCAAGCTTGATAGAACCCAGGTGATAAACAATAATCTCAAAGCTGGAAAATAATTGTTTCTCTAATGCTCTGCGATGTCCCCAAGAAACTACATCTTGGCTAAAAAGGAACTACGAGAAACCTTGTCTCTGGTGCTAAGAAAATGCTGAAAAGTTATATCTGGGATCGTTGCCAACAGCCCAAAAAAACCCAGAAATGTTTTGGATAGATTTTAACCTCCCAAATTCGACCTCCAATAGGCCCTACGCCCTCAAGGAATACGGCATGCAAGGAACACCAACAAAATCCTCCTCCAAGCTCCAAAAATGCAGTAATCACCTCTCTAAATATCTCCCTTAACCTCCACGGTAAAGTTTAGCCTCAAAGACTGATACTCTACCCACCCACGTGAGCACCCAGTGTTGCCTCTGCGCTAGCCCATGAAGTGCGAAAGTCACCCTGCAAGGTAGCACAGTCCTCTAGCTCCAAAACTTTCCCAAATGCCAACAATCCTCCTATGCCTCCACTTCGTAAAATATCTCACCCAAACTCCACTGCAAGACACCATAAGAAAACTCGACCTCCTCTTCACTACGTCCCACAGTAATACGCACCACCTAGAGATAAATGCAATAATTGGAAATCACAATGAAATCCTCCTCATGAAGAAATGAAGAAAAACCTTTGTAGAGCGGAACTCGAAGTACCCGAAGAAATGGTGAGCCCTTTGCTTGAAGAAATCTTGTTGAACAATGAGTGACTTGACTAAGCAGTGTGAGCAACCAAAGAGAAATCAATATGCCAAATATATGAATGAGATGAGGAGAGTTGTCTTCCTTATATTTATTCTATGGAGCACTTTTCCCTCGAATTCTTCCTCCATCGTGAGCCCGCACTTAACCATCTCCATGCAAAACTTAACCACAACCAAAATAACGTTTTCTAAGTCTAATCTCCTAATAAAATCGGATGGGACCCACTAATTTTAAAATTGGCCCCCATGATATAAAAATTAATCTTGTTTCAAAATAATTTAGGAAGGGACATGGCAGTCCTCCCCTCCCAAGTGTTGCTTTTCCCCAAGTAACTTCAATGTTGGATGCTCAAGTATGTGTTCCCCTTCCCAAGTGGCATCCTCATCTAGTAAATTATTCCAACACACCAAATACTCTCTAATGACCCTACTTCTAAGCTTCACCTAGTCTCCAAGATGGCTTCTGGTTCTAAAATTAAATGTCCCTAATCATCAAGTGGAGGCAACTCCATAGCTGTTGTAACTTGCTGCCCCAACACCCTCTTGAGGCATGACACATGAAAAATGTTATGGATCTTGCTCCTCGGTGGTAGCTCCAACTCATAAGCCACCTCTCCAACCCTCCTGATCACACTATAAAGCCCAAATAATCTCGGTTGCATCTTTTCATCCCCCTTCTACTTCAGCTTGGACTGATGGTAAGGCTGCAATCGAAGGTATACCAAGTCCCCCTCCTTGAAATGCCTCTCTACTTGATGTTGGTCAGCATACATCTTTTGCTAGCTCTAGGTTGTCTGTGAGTTATCCTTAAGAGCCTTGAGGATATCTTGGCTCACTAGGATCCAATCCTTAGCCTTTGGGGCCCTGATGTCTCCACAAACAATGTTAGCAAAAGACAAAGCATCATAACCATATAACTCAGCACGAAAATGAGTCATACCAATAGAAATGTGATGGGTGGTGTTGTAACAATACTCTCCCAGATGTAACCATCGAATCCAAGCCCTTTGCTGCCCTGTCACATAGTTCCTAAGATAGCCCTCTAACCATTGGTTCACCCTCTCTATCTAGCCATCGGTCTGTGGATGATAGCTAGTGCTCGAGGTGAGCTCAGTGTCGACTAGCCTAAAGAGCTCCTACCAAAATCCTCCCATGAATTGGCTATCTTGGACACTGACCATAGTCTTAGGGAGTTCGTGCAAATGAAAGACCTCCTTGAAGAACAACTCTACCACCTGTGATGTTGAATATCGTGTCGATATGTAAAAAAAAGGTGTGCAAACTTGGTCAATCGGTTGACCATCACAAAAATACAATCCCTCCCTTGCACCGAGGAAAGTTCGATGATGAAATCCATATAGATGCTCTCCCATTTCCCCTCAGGGATGGGAAGAGGTTGCAACAATCTTGCTAGATGGGTCAACTCACTTTTGTTCCTCTGGCAAGCTTCGCACTCTTACACATGCCTCAACACGTCTCCTTTGAGGCCCTTCCAAGTGAAGTGCACTCTCATTTCCATATAATTCTTCCTAAACCCTTGGTGCCCAAACAAAGTAGAATCATGAGTTGCTCAACGGATGTGCTCTCTCAACTAGGATTCCGAAACCAAAAATATGTGCCCCTTATAATAAATAAGCTCATTCATCACCCTGTAGTGCTCATATGCATAGATTCCCTCCAAGATCTCGCATGCTCGACAATCCTTGGAATACTCTACCAATAACTGAGCCTTCTAATCATGACAAATGCTCATGAGTGAAAGCCCGGATGGTCTCCTAGACAGTGCTTCCACCACCACGTTATGCTTCCCATGCACATACTCACTATCAAAATCATAGGCCTACACCTTGCTAACCCACGTCTGTTTTCTGCCATTGAGGCCCTGCTGCCCCATGAAATGGTGAAGATTGTTGTGATTTGTCTTCACCCGAAATCGGATCCCCAGCAGGTATTGTCTAAAATTTTCCAATGCATGCATAAAAACCAACATGTCTGTGTCATAAATGGAATAGACATCTCATGAGGTAGAAGCTTCTGGCTCTCAAAAGCAATGGGGTTCCCTCTTTGGGACAAGACTGCCCCGATCCCCACACTTGATGCATCACACACCAAACTGAAAGGCTGAGAAAAATTCGGAAGTTCCAACACTAGGCAACAACTCATCACCTCTTTGAGGTGATCAAATGTTGCTTGAGCTCCCCAATGTGCAACCCTTGTAGACATCCTACTGGTCAAGGGAGCCTCTAGGGAGACTGGTGGTGATATGTTGCATGAGTTTTAAGGCACCATGGTATAGATGACCCAATCTCTTATGCCAAAGTTCTCCAACATCCTGACTCTACACTTTTTCAGCCTTACTACTCAATGCATTGCAATCTCCCACCTCAATTTTGTATAGGTTCTTCACTCAAACCTTGATCTCCTTCATTTTCTCGGTAGCTATGTGTCAAAGGCTTTCCCTTTACTGAAAATAACACCATAACCTATATCCTCCAATATTTCTACAGAGATCAGGTTCTTCTTCAGCCCAAGTACAAACATAACATCTTTGACGCGAAGAGGAGAGGCTTTTTCCTTCTCAAAGGTGACAATACCAATTCCTGTAGCGTTATACCTCCCATCATCCCCTACTTCAATATGCATCTGGAGATTCTTCTACTCCAGGCTACTGAAAAAAATTCCTTGCACCCTGTTATATGGAACGAGGCATCAAAATCAAGGTACCACACACTCCCCATAATATTGTTGGCCATGCAAGCTATCACGGTGAAGTCTAATTCGAATTGTGAAGTTGGTGCTTCACCTCCTTCTCCTCCTAAAGGATTCTTGTTGCATAGTACCCGTATTCATGGCAGTGGAAGCATTTTATCTTGCTCCAATCTCCTTGCCATTTTTTTGGTTGGATTCATGTTTACATTGGGTATTTTTCCTTTTCCCTTCTTCCTCTTTCCAATCAATGAAAAATTTTCTTCATCCTCTTCTCTAGATGATGTTCCATCTCTGTTATTTCTCCTCAACTCTTCTTGAACCAAATCAGACCACAACCTTTCCTAATTCAGTAATTTTTCCCTTCCATTCATAGAGTCCTTGTAGTTGTGCTAGGATTTTGGAAGGCATAGATGAGCTATGCTCACCAAGTCATCTTTAGCAACATTCACCCCAACCCCTCTAAGATGATCACAAGCTTGAGTAAATCTGGAGATATACTATGGAATGGTATCATTCTTTTGCATCATCATATTTCGAAGTTTGTCTTTCAGGGCCAATTTTCTATGGTCACTGTTATTTTCAAATAAATCAGTCAGTGTTTTCCCATAGCAAATGGTGTCTCTTTTCCATGGAGATTTGAGACCACATGGTCTCTCACACCTTCCAGAAGAATTCTCCTGCCCTTTTCAACATCCTTCTTCCATTGGGCTAGTTGTTGTGCATCAGATTGCTGGGGTTTTATAATTTCAGTTCTAACATATTCTAACACACCATTATCATCAAGTGTTGCTTCCATTTGATCCTTCTAGGCTATGAAATTCGAGCTACACTCTAGGGCATACACCAATCTTAATTTGTTGAAAGACATTCTCTCAATCCTGAAGAAAAATTGCTACATTGAAGCTGCAAATTCGAAATTTCTGAGGGACAAGTTCGAAATATTGGTTATAATGTGATTTCAAGGCTCTAATACCATGTAGAAATTTGATAGAAATTACAAATGCTCAAGATTTCGAACTGAAAAATTAGAGACACAATTCTACTCTACTGATATGTGGAATGGAAATCACAATTTAGAATAACATGCATAGACATGCAACAAGAAAAACCACAAGTACATGGTGATTTCTAGGGGATTCCAACTGGGAAAAACCCCTCAACCATCTTTGCATTAATTAGTTGAATAGAGTAACTACTACAATTGCTTGCTCCAACTCTAAGCACAACCTACATAAGAATAATTGTTCTCTTTGTTGAATGAGAAACTCTAGCCAAACTTAGCCAATTATCTACTCATTTAGCCTCTTATTTCCTTGCGCAATCCTTGAGGAAATTATCTCCTAAAATATAGGAATTTCCTTCTATTTTCTTGTGCAATTCCCAAGGATTGATCTCCTTATTGTATGCAACAACTGTACACTCAAACTAGTGTACAATTCATCTTACACTAGCCTTGTCTCTTCCACTTCAGCTAAGAAATTCGAATTCCATGTGTGCATGAGCTATTTTAGCCCAATTGATAAGTTAATTGACAAATCTCTGAGTTAGACTATTCTCCCACTGCACAATAGACCTTCAACTAACTCCATCAATAGTTAGAGGTCAATTAACTGAATACAACTGAAAATAACTAAACTAGATTGCTAAAATTTAGGAATCAACACATGCATCACTGAACTCCAAGCCCCTAACTTGAATTTACTAAGCTAACTGAGTGACAAGAGCCATGTCACACTAGTTAACTACCTCTAAGTTGTCCTATTGATGTGGAAATTCGATTTACTCAATTTGACTAAGGCCAATGTCAAATTGAGCCGCTCTTGCTACATTTTTAACACTTATAATGTTTAAATTTGAAAACTAAATATTTATTTTTAAGTATTATTAAAAACAAACTATTTTTCAAGTATTTGATTAGACCATAACTCGAATGTCTTATTGCAGACTTTGCATAATATAATGCCATGTTGATAACATCCTCACATATTTTATGCCATAAATTATGGATATGGTTGCAATATTCATGCATGATCCTTAGATATTTTTGTAGTGATTTTTTATTTTTAAGCTATGCATAGAAACTGTCCAAAAACAAAATTCTTGAAAATAGCTCATGCTTAGGTAAATAAATTATTTTGCTTCCCACCATAATTTAAGCAAGTCTTTGCATAAAACATATATATGAATAAGATGTACATAAATGTACTTACTGGGAGTTACTTCGCACCATTATTTATGTTTTCCTTAGCACTTATGGAGGAGTACAATTGTAGATGTGTAGACTTATAAGTGGTTAATACCCACCAAAATTTATGCAAGACTTATGCCTAAGCAAATAAATAATTCATCCACTTCACCTCTCAATTTGTTAGTTCCTCGCAAAGTAAGCTATAGAATTTGATTTTCCTGCTGACCACTATTAATTTAGCATTGACCAATGTAGGTTATAAATTTTATACAATTTTTCATAGAGTATAATTTTTAACTTGAGTGGTAGGGATTAAGTTTCCTTGCAACACATTCTTATAAAAAAAAAATTGCACTTTACAATTTAGTACATGGAAAAATGTTATAGGAAAAGATGATGTAGAGTGTATGAAATAATAGGTTAAATTAAAAGATAATAATAATAAATATAATATTTATTTAATAGAAAAGTAATAATAAATAAATTAAATCGATAATTTAAAAAAAAAAATTGAGCTTTTGCGGAATAGGGTTTCTAATCACTCGATTTCTCTCTCACTTTTGTGTGGTCTTTGCATGTCAGGGACTAGAAATCCCTGTGCTCTTTCCCCCACTCAGATTTTGGGTATTCAACTTTTTGGCACATTTCCAATAAAAAGTCAAAATCATGGCCATAGATTCCGCAAAACTTGATGGTGTCTTCTCCCTTCGGAAATGGTGGCCAATATGTTTTTTTATTGTGATACAGTGGATCTCATATATATTGTTCTTGTTGTAAGTTGGATGAGGGACGTTATGGAAGAGGTAATAAGGATGACTTTTATCTATTTCTAATTGGTGCCAAAAGAAATGGGGACAGATATGCATACATTTTTATAGGCCTTGGGGCCAAGGAAGTAATTTGTGAGGTGCCCTTACATCTGATTAGCTCAGATATTATAGGAGGGGTTGGTGGAACCCTTGTGACACCCTTGAGCAACGGGAAGATGGGCTTCAATGTTTTTGTTAGATGAGTTGGAGACCTTGTGTAGGGCTTGAGGCAATCCCATATCTCAATGACCCCCATTAAGCTAGGCTATTTTTTCTCTCGGAATGAGGGTTTTACCTCATATCTAGAAAATATTACGATCTTTGGAAAACTTATTTCAAGAGGTTCCCTTTGTAACTAAAGATATTATTTCCTCACTCGAAACTAGGATATGAAAGTTGGTGAGAATCCCATATGACATTTTTCAACTTCTATACAGAGGTCGATAACTTCAATATCATAAATCTCTCGATGAGTATGGCATAGTCAAGGATGCCACGATTTATATGCTATTAAGAGTGAGAGGTGGAGCCAAAGGGTGAGGTGTGTACTCTTCATCCCATGGTCAAATCCTTTAAGGATGTTATAAAATTAGGACCTCCACCTCCAAACCCTAAAGATCTCTCTAGACTAGCACTTGTGGTGGAGTAGGCAGCAAAAACCCCTTCTCTTGAAGTGGAAAATGTTATAAGTAGAGTCATATATGTAGATTATGAACGAAAAGTGATTATTTGTTGTTTCAACATTTTTTGGCCTACAACATTAGATTTACAAGAGTGGGTACACTATAATTGGTCTCAAAATATTGTACTACATTTTCTACTCAAAAGGATTCTCTGTTGTGCTCTTAAAAAAATTATAACACTGACAGATGGTTTTTTATCAGGAACCCTAGTTTTGGGGCTAGTCTAGCCTCTCCTTTCAACCTTGGTTTCTTGATTTTAACCCTCTCTCTATGCCAACTATGGAAACTCTAGTACAGGTAAGGATCCTTAATCTTCCCATCCATCTAACACACCCAAATATCTTAAAAGATGAGTGAAACTATAGAAATTGTTTTTACCTCAAACGCAATGCAAATTAGCATGCAGTAATGTTGTTATGATAAATAATTTTAAACATATATCAAAAATAGAGGAACAAAAAACTAAATCAAATAACAAGAATTACATCATTTCTACTATTCCAGCCACTATTTTTTGCACTACCAATGGAACATGTATACAAAAATAGAATAAGTGTCTCCTAGGCCTTCATATATATTGAACTAGATGTAATCTTGTGGTATATCAATATTTTAGTTTCATTTTGAACGCAATCTTATCCAAATCGAGTATCATTTTCATCCTTCAAAAAATTATGTTCCATATCAATTTCAATAGAGAAGTCTATTGTGTCATTTTCACCGCTTCCATCACTCTCTAATCACCAAAGAGCTAGTGTTCTTTCATATGGAAAATTCTTAATGTCGTACTTTTCTACATATAATCTTAAATATATATCCATATATTTATCAAGTTTCTTCCTCAACTTTGAATTCAAAAATGATAATGCACTAAACATCCTCTCATCCTCTGTTGATCCTAAAATCATGGTTTGACACAAATATGTTAATTTGAAATATTCTAATACATTTTCTTGTAAGTATTGGCTAGCAGCTAAAACAATCCATTATCTTGTTATTGCACCATACAAATTGCTTGTTTCAATAAACTGTGTGGCTTGTTGAAACAATTTTTATGGATCTAAAATACCTTGAATTTGTTCTCCATGTATTTGGATCTTATGGTAAATTGGTGTACCAAAGTTTTTTATTTAGTGACAAAGTCATTTTTTAGAGTTTGTTGGCACCATTTATTATTCTAATATTGAGCACACATAAGAGACATGGCCTCAAATAATCCATATCGAGGAAATTATTTTCTTATCTATGATGCTAGTGATTGTGCAATTTCTATCAAGTTGTGTCTTATTATAATGATAACATTTTTAAAAAGTTCCCTTGACACAGGGCACTCTTTGGTGATCCATCTTGTCTTATAAGTATATGAAAGGGGATTGTATATCCATGCACTTCCATACATAGTGTTCATGTTTAATCAAACTTCATTTTTTTTAGGATTTTCTATATTGATGATTGTCATCCAATTTGTAAATCGTGGACCTGTAAAAGACCCAAACATTGTATACAAATTATCCAACGAAAATCATGTTGATTTCTTTCATTTGTGTATTCTAAAATATACGTTGTGCGACTTTAAGACATTTTCACAAGAACATTCATTTCATCTAAGCATAGGAAGAATCCATTCAATGTTAATAATGTCTTTATGTTATAGTTAATTGAAAGAGAATATCTTGGGCTTTTTCTACACCAAAGTGATTTTCACGCATCACCCATACTAAGAATTAATACACAATACATAGTGTTTGAGTTGGTCCATTAATGAGGTCCATCTTGTATCAACATCTTTTAATAGCTTGTTTCTATCTGTAACATTGTAAACAATTTTTTGAAACTTGGAAATCTTTTTTTTCCACTGGAAAAATCAGTAATTTTCATTAAGATTAAGAAAATTACATATAGTAGATGCCGTTGGCATTGCTGTGATGTTCATAGTAACAAAAACTTGTCCTGCTAGTCAGGAGCTAATAATCAATCAACTAGACAATCTAGACTTTCCTACCCTTCTTTTTTTCCACTTTCCGCCAACCTTCATTGTTAGGCGGAGCTGTTACAATAATCATTTGTGTTTCATTTGTGGCAGCCATGATATCGTTTTCAGAATCTGTGCTTGTTGGCGAGTATGCTCGTTTGCTGCCGCCAATTTCTTGCCTGGTGTTTTCATATTGCTGTTGTGGGTTATCTGCATTTGTGTCTATTGCTCCTTCGTTCAAATATTCATTGTTCTGTAGGTGGTGTGGATAGCTTGCTTTGCTGATTTCTGGGTTTATCTTTCCGTCTTCATCTTCTTGTATAATGTTGTTGGTTCCCGCATCCCTTTCCTCTTCTTTATCCTCTTCTGCATCCTCTGTCCATGTGGCTGAAAATTGACATCCTTTCGGTTTTGGTGGTTGTCTCCTTTTCCTATCTTTTTTGTTTTGTGGGCATGTACTCTGTAGATGACCTGTTTGTCGACATATGCGGCAGCGAAAGGCGGTGTTTTCATAATCCAGTGGTTGTGCCCATTGTTTTCCATTGTGTATTAGGATAATGTGGTCTGGTAGGCCTTGACTGAGATCTACCTCCACACATATCCTGGCAAATGTGTAGATATCCTTGGATAGACGCTCATGATCTGCTTTTAAAAAAGATCCCAAGGTATTGCCTATTCCTTCCAGCACTTTGTAGTGCCAAAAGTGTATAGGAAGATTAAACAATTTTACCCAAACTGGCATTTTGGTGACCACCATGCTGTTTGGATCGAAGTCCGGGAACCAAGATTTCACGAAAAGGCCAGCGTTTCCCCAAAACCATGGCCCTTCGTTCAAAGCATATTCTTTGTCCTTTATGGTGTCAAATTTGACAATAAAGAATCCTTTTGAACAGAGATGGATATCACAGTTTTCTGTCCATATGGAGTAGATCCATTGATGAAGGGGTTCCGGTTTGGGCCAAAATCCATTGAATCTGCATATCACTGCTTTAGTTAAATAATTAGTTTGTATTTCATTTACCTCTGGTATGGAGATTGCTAATGCAGGGTTCTGTAGTGTCTGCTCAACAATGTATGCCCCTGGTGTTGTAGCTTGTTGTTCTGGTTTCTTTTGTGGTTCCATCTTCCCTTTGACTGCATCTTTGAAGGAAACAGGTCCTTTTGAGCTTGAGCCGGGGCAGCCTCCGCGTAGTCTTGTGCTGAGACAGATGGTAGAGTCTTTTTCTATACCATATTCCATTAGTTTGAACCCCTCCTGTATTACCTTCCCTGCGTAGATGAGGAGTTGTTTGTATGGTGGGATTCCAGTCTTTTCATGTATCCTCTGTTTGAGGATTTCTGTTGCCTCCCATGTCCCTATTTCGATGCATATTGTGTTCCCTCCCATGGATTTAATAAAGAGAGAGCTTTTTTTTATCTTTACTCGTTTTTTCTGGTGAGTGTGTTTCCAGATCTGACCTGCATAGAGGTAGATCTGCTCTACAGAGGTCTAGATCTGAAAGCCTATGGCCCGATCTGTTACCAATTACTATAGATCTATGTGCTGCTCCGCCTGAGTATTGGTCTTCTGTTGCATACTCGTTTTCTGGATCTGGCTGGGGCCAGGTTATTGCCCTCACCTCCAGTTTACCCGGTTCTGTTGTCTGCGGCGGCTTCTCAGTTCTCATGAAGACGGCGTGCACCGAGCAATCTTTCCACCGTCCGATCCGCGTGCACTTCAGCAATATGGCTGATCTATCTGTGCCACTTGGGGGTTTACCACCAATTTTCGCCTCCTGTAACAGATCCGTTCGGATCCGAGCCTCCGAGCTGCGTTTGAACCTTATCTCCTGCAAATAAAATGTAACCCTTACTCTCGGCCGCGCAAAGAAGGCCAGTGCTGGTCTTGCAGCTCCAAGTTGTTGGCTTATGGGCGAATCGAGGGTTTTACAGATACGATTGGGGCATAAGAAGCGGAGCAGCAAACCCAATCTCTGTTTGTATAGTTCCCAATCTTGAGGCTTCTTTCCGGTGGTGGGTCTGGACCATACCCGAATGAATAGGTACTCTGCGCATCCATTTACCAGGGCCCCATCCGTTTCTACCCCGTGTTGTTCTATGTGATTAGCGGCGGCACAAACCAGATCTATTGTGATCCTGTAGACCTTCACCGTCGCCTCCGTTCGATAGTGGATGAGATCCGGCCTATTTGATGCGAGAATCCGAGTATAGTGTCGATGGGCACCTTGATCCGTCATGTATGTAACCTCCTGAGCTGCGATGGGGTGGGTAAAACCCTTTTTCTGTTTGCTGTGATCCAGTTTTTGTAACTGCTTTCCGTTGGTAAGTCCGGGCCAAATCCGATTGAAGCGTTGATGTATCGTAATTCCATCTGCCCGGTACCCCTCCTTTGCTGTGCAGTGTTGATCTTTGAGAGCAGCGGCGGCATCCGGGCCCTCAGATACCCTGTTCACCTAAGAAAAAGCCATCGCCCAAACCCTAATCTCGCAGTTCTCAGCTATCGCCCGAAATCGTTCTATCAAACTTGGAAATCGTTTGGGACTACAATGAAATTATGCATAACCCTCTCATAGAAGATATTCAATAATTGAAATTAATAAAAGCTTAATATTTTAAAAGAAGGATCATTCTTTGAGCCATATAATGAATAATCAACATATACAGTAAAGATGATAGTTTATGGTCTAATATGAAGTTCATTTCTCTATCCTTGCATTATCGATGCCCCATTTGTTCTAAAGCATACTAAATTTTGGAAATCATTAAATTATCCATACCACTACTTTCCTTTAAACTATTAATAACAAGCTCATAAATATTTTCAAATATAGAATTCCCCCTCATTTTATGAATCCCTAGTAGATGAGAATCCTAATATAGTAATTAACCATATAAATACTCATGCGTTTCCATGAAGTATTATCAATTATCATAACCTCATCCAAAGACGTTGAGAAAAACCTAGCATTTGAAATCATTTTTTTTATATCATCTTTTTTCTCCTTGAGCTAGAGATCTTTCCCAGACCCAACCACTAGTTTTAAACCAATGTGATAATGGAAACTTGACACATTAAGAAAAGAGATATTTGATGTAATATGGATAATATGTGAACAAACTCCCTTTAGATAAGATGTGAAATATAATTCTTAATTGTGTCATCTTAGATAACAAATTTATTTCCATTGTCTTTCAAAATAGAGATGTGATGGCTCCTCCACTTGCCTCAAGTTTTCCTTTACTTATTAAATATTTCTTATATTCATTTTCAAATTTGACATGTCGACATTCTTTTGAAAATTTCCATCTAATAGTACATTTCTTATCACCAATTACAATTTTATCTCATACACCCTTCCTACATGCTTCTCTATTGTATCTAACTTATTTTAAAATTTCACTTCCTTGCCGGTTTTCCAACTATATACATTGCATCTAAGTTCTCGTGAACTCTCATTCTCATTTTTTGGAGGTATCGGTTGAATATATGTAAATTTTGAGACCTGTTTTTCTTGTAAGTTTCTCCCTATGTCACATCGGACCTATCCTCGTTTACATGAATATGTTGTGTCATCTTCCAAAGAAAAGTTTTGAACATTTTCATTGTCAATTTCGAGTGAAGATGCATTTATATTGCTTTGATCATTAGAGGAACCTATTTTGACATATGTGATTTGGATAGTAGGTGTTTTCTCATGAGATGTGATAGGTTGTTCAAAATACCTCTAAGCATGAAGATAATGTGGATCCTTAGACTGAGGCCTTTGGAAGTAAGATAATACATCCATTTGTTTTAAGGTTTTCTTTCTGCAATTAGTGCTTGACATCTCACTAAATATTGCACAATTGAAATTTGAAATCAATTTAGAAACCAAAAGTGAAACCCGCATTAGAAAAATAATATAAACTTGCTAGAATTCCTACCAAGTATAGAATCTTTGTATCTATTTATATTTATTATATTTTTCATGAACCCAAATTCTATGAGAAAACACACCCAAAAATAAAAGCTATAAAGCATGATTAACTTAATGTAATAATTTTTTTCCTTTTCTCTTTATTCCATGAAAAATTTAGAGTTTGAAGCATGAAAAGTATACTTATGGTTTGGTTTTCAAACTCTATAATCCATATTGTCTAATATTAACATACAACCATTAAGCTAATGTGGCTAATCTACCCTTTAATAAATTCCACCAAACAAAGTGGAAACTCCACTAGGGATAAGATCCATATATTTTTCACTTGTTGTGAGTGTTTTTTACATCCACCTCACTACTTTTACTCAAAATTTAGATTTTGGATTTGCTTTACATTTTTGTGTGTTCTATTTTTTATATGGGTCACTAGGTTGCAATCCTTCATTTGTCCCTCAAAGATGGAACGGAACTTGCATTCTCATTTTCAAGATCAATGCAGTAGTTGATCCCAATTTTACACTCATCCAACACAGATTTTGACACCTATTTCTATACTAGAGTAGCACACCTTTTGGGGGTGTTTTGAGCACTCATTCAACACATATTTGAGGACCTATTTTTGCACTTTCAATGTAATTTTTGTGGTGCTTTTTGGTCTAGAAATCCAAAATATTTTACAACATTGTTTTTGTCTTAGTCCAAGTAGTTCTCCTATAGGATCCTTTTAGAATTATAGGTTGTTGTTGTTGTACTATAATGTATTTTTAGGGAAATAATATAGATAGAAAACAACCTCCCTAGGGTTACTAGTACCTTCCACTTGTCAAGTCTCTCTTGGTTGTATTACATCTTTCTATATCAACACACTATGCGCATAACCATAACTTGTTTAAATATCCCTTAAAATTGCTTAATATGAAAAAGTTTGGATGAAGATAAACCCCAATTGTTGCATTAGTACTTATCCTTGGTGTTTTATTATTCTTTGAAGCCTTGGGATTTGTTTTTTCCAACCAACTAGATACCTATTTTTTAGCTTTGAACCTTTTTTTTTTCTTTTTGTTATAATGGGTATTTAATTTTAGAATGAAAATCTAGTAAAGTTAAAGAAAAGAATATTCTTTGTTTCCTAGTATTTGACTTATTCAACTTACACTTACATTTGAAATTACATTCTCATTGAATCCTAGTCCATAGCTAGATTGAAATAAGAGTTTGTATTGTTTATGTGAATTGATTGATGCTTATTTTGTTTGGAAGTATCATTGAGATAAAAAAATAAAACAAAAAACAAAAAAAAAATTCCTTTTACTTTAGTACGTGTCTTAACTTTTTCATAAACAAAACAATCTTTGAAAATAACCTTTGATTATTTTTCCTATACAACACACACATAGAAAGTGCCAATTTCATTTTGAATAATAACACTTATTCCATATATAAACCATGGTTTTGTTTCCAATGTCAAAGGACTTAAATATGTAGTGCATATATAAATTTTCTTACATTTTTTGTGTTTCAATGCAATTTGTACCTATGTATGCATTTCCTTCATTTATTGTGAAAAAAAATATATATATTGTGGTTTCTTATCATAGTTATTGGTAGGTCAACAAAATTCACAACTTCGAGTTAGATTACATTCATATAATATTTGACAAGGTGAATGCTCCATTGACGTATTTACAAAATTATTGTATGCAACTTTGCTTTTACCAAATAATGAAAAATGGACTGAAATTATATATGTAGTGTACCCAAGGGGGATAATATGGCATACCTAAGGAGGTACCTAATGGGAATTATAATACAAAATTGGCTATGCATTGCTAGGTACGGATGTCATCTCTAGTAAATAAGACCCATGTATTAGTGTGAAAACAATAAACATAAGAAGGCTTACTAGAAGGTTCCACCCACTAGAAGGTTGATCTCTGGAATTTTCTCAAGAGTTTGATAGTACTATATAAAAAAAAAGTAGAAGCAATGTAATGCAATGTATTGTGACATATATTAAAGTGGTAGAAAGCATTGCTTAAAAAAATATTTCCTTCCTTATGGAATAGTTAATGATGTCACCCTACTTCAAAGGCTTATCTACAATTTTAGTGTTTGCTATTATATTATTTATTGTGTGGATGATTTGCTTTATTTATGAAGTTTAAGGTTTATGTTACATCTTATATTTTTAGATATATTGAATACACAACAATTGGTATCAAATCTCTTTCTTGGGCCAAGAAAGAGATTTTTTTTCTTTTTATTTTTACAAATATCTCAAGGGTAAAAGTGTATGGCAACATTATGATCAAATTATAAAAAAATGTGTATAGAAACTAAAGAAATTGAATATAGATCTAGTTTCCTCTCAAAAGGCAATAAATGTCAATAAAATAACCATGCAAGTAAGAGTGTAGGAAGTTGATTTATTATTAATCTAAAATCCATTATTTTAGTGCTTTCTATGGATGATCATGTGGTTGCATATTAATACAGTTTTATAGGGTGACCAAATTTAGTCAAACTAGTGCTAGTAGATGCAAAGTGGCTATGGAATTTAATAATTATGGTTATAATAGCTAATTATAAAAGTAGAGAAAAAATATGACCATTTTAATTTAGTTGCCTCAAGGAGCTCTATTGAAACATAAGCTATTTCTATAAACCCTAGTTCTATTTTTGGGTTATGGAGGGGGAAATGTTTTACTTTATAAGAAAACATGATGGTATACTATGAAGAATAGATAAAAGAAAAAAAATGAATATGGGGAAATGAGTAGAAATTTTGTGTAGGTTCTAAAGATGATGTTTTCCTATGATGAAGCTTATTTAACCATTACAAGATGATGGCATACTCAAATCAAGCCCTTGAACAAGTACTTTTAAATAGATGGTCTCATGCTAATAAGAATGTTAAAGGGAACACTAAAGGTTTTTTGTTTCTCATATGTAACCTTCCTATTATGGGTTTTGTTGTAGCAGCTATAACCACCCTCCAAAATTTTACCTTCGCTTTGGAGCCTCCCTCCTTAAATCTCAACAGCTTGTCTTGCACTACCCAAGTACTTATGTTTTCATTTGAATTTATCTTTCACTTTACAGCTTGTGTTTGCTTACTTTCTTTGTTTTCTAACCACAAGATGACCCCTCGTGACTTGGTTGCATATGGTGATCTATTTTTGATTGTTAGTTTATGTTGTGCTAATATGAATTACAAATTTCTAAACATGTGCTTTCTTATTGCTTCTTGTACTAAGTTTTCATTAGTTGTTTGTGCCCATAAACAAGTAAATTTCCTTAAGTTTAAAATGAAATTCATGAGAAAAATAGCTTCAAAAACAAGTACTAAACAATAGAAATTCAAAGTACAACAAACCATCAAAAAAGAACTTTAACACAGTGTTTTGATGAAGGAGTTCACCGCTCCTGGGCTACATCTCCTTGGTCCAGCTTCCATGGCTTGGGCCTCTATATTAGCTTAATATGGAAAAATGTTATTTTACAAAGGTCTATGGCTCCTGATACCTACACCAATGTATTCAGAGTGTCGAAATTAGCCAAGAACACCTCTTCCTACCCTCAATTTGGTGGAAAATTGCCTTCTCTATGACTTAGACAGTCTTTTCCTAGAAAAACTCCTCTAATTCTGGAATAAATCAAGTTAGAGCCACTAAATGTGGAGGCGGGCCCGAAATTAGTGGCACCACAAAAACTTCTGTCGTTTTAAACTAAGAGTTAATTAAATTAACCTTGGATTAATTAACTATAAACTCGTGATTAGTGTTAACCCCATGGTTTTGTTAACCATAAACCCGACTGTCACAGTGTAGTGTTCACATGTGGTGTTAATATCGCATTAACTGTCGGGGTGATGGTCCGTCAGAAGTGGCTATCTGTTTGGTGTTGCAACAATCGCGTTCACATGGCAGAAACCATTGTGGTGTTGGTGTGTTGGAGCTGTCGGCACATCATTGTTTGCAGTTAACAACAATTGTGTTCACGTGGGGAGGGCTGGCCTGCAATTTGACCCTCCCCTAACCACCCATTCCATAACCATTAATCTTTAAATTAATACAGAGAATGTAAGGGGTAAGAAACACCCAATAGTGGAGGTGGTTAAGGCTTGTAGAATGTATAGCAGAGGTCGCAAGTTCGACCTGACCTCCACCCAAAATTTTGATCCACTATGTTGAATCTTGCCCATGCCGTTAGGAGGTGCCACGTGGTGGCCTCCGGGCTTGCCATGTGGCAGCCTTTCATTGGCCCAAAAACAAACCAATCACACTGTGCCACATCACCACCTATGTAACCAAATAACAAGCTAACACTTGACGAATTGTAATTCGATGTTGACCACCTTTGACCCTACCTAGTCACTTGTCATGTCAGTAGTACGAACTATTGATTGTACAATAACTGGGCATTTTTTTGCAAATTTCACTTGTTTAACAAAGTGATAATAATACAATAGCTTTCTCATACGAACTCATTTTTCTGCAAAACAAGTTGCGTTAGGATCGTTTTTCGAGATAGACACAATTTTTCGTGTTTTAAGCCATTCTCAGACCTTTTATTTTTGAGATAAATACTGAATACCTAATCATTCCTCCCCACTAGAAGAATTTTGGACCCCAAAAGATATTATCAATTGTTCAGAAGGTGAGGGTACAACTCTCTCACCTTCCCGATCTAAAACCATTTGGCTTGAGAAGGATTTTGTCCCTTGAGTTCCACTCTAAGGTATTTGACATCCCCTCTCTTCGAAGTCTTGATTCTTTTGTCAAGGATGAGATCTTGTTGAAGTTCATAAAGATATTCTAGTGGCAGTTGAACATGCTCTCCTTGATCATCAATCAAAGGAGGCTCAAACAATCTCAAATTCTCAACATTAACAACAAAGTATATTTGCATATAAGGAGGCCAATCAAGCTTAAATGCATTGTTACCAATCTTTTCCAAAATTTTAAAAGGACCATAACGGATTGGCTTAATATTTTTACCTTCCCCTTGATGTCTCTCTTTGCTAATATATAACCAAACTTCATCACCAACTTGAAATTTGTGATCAACCCGGTGTTTGTCATGCCTTGCCTTGTAGCTACTTTGATTTTTCTCAAGCTGTTGTGATGTATCAACTGAATTTTCTCTATGAAATTCCTTGCCTTATCGATGTCATTGTGACCATCGATGGTGACATATTTATCAAATATGAAGTCCAATGGCGATCTTGGCAAGTACCCATAAAATGTCTCAAATGGCAATGTGTTTGTGGAAGAATGCTTTGCCCTGTTGTATGCATGTTGTGTCTAATGCAACGGTTCATCCCACAACTTGGGATGTTTGCTGCAATATCCTCTAAGAAGATGAATAACTATTCTGTTGACCACCTCTATTTTTCCATTTGTTTGTGGATGAAAGGTTGTACTCTTCTTCAACTTTGTGTCCATCATGTCCCACAAATTTGACCAAAAATTCCCAACAAATCGAGAATCTTGATCACTTACAATAGAAGTAGGAATACCAAAATGAACCCAAATGTTTTGGAAGAAAAGATGATATTTTTGTTTAGCTATAATTTTCTTTTTACATGGTGTTAGTATGCATGTCTTTCTGAACCTGTCTACAACTACATACAAATAATCATGACTTTTCCTTGACAATGAAAGACCTCCTAAAAAATCCATTGAGATACTCTCCCATGGACGTGAAGGTACTGGATGTGGAGTGTATAAACCAAGTTTCCTATTTCTAGGCTTACTCACAGCACATAAAGAACATCCTCTTATGAAATGAGAAACATTATCCAACATGTGTGGCCAATAACAATACCTTTGAAGATCCGCTATTGTCTTTCCTACACCGAAGTGTCCAGCAATCAATGAAGTGTGTGCCTCCCTTATGATATTGTTTTTTTCTTTTTTCTCCCTGTGGAAAACACAACTTGCCCAAGTGATACAAAAAATCTTTATGTACATGATAATCCAACTCTTCAATTTGATTTCCTTGACTCAAGCTTGCATATACTTCTTGAAAGTCACTATCATTTGCATATTTTTCTATGTAACTTTCATGCAAAACAAAATTATGCTTGAGTATAACAGATGAATTTACAATAGGCTTTGAAATCATATCAACTACCTTATTATAAATTCCCCTTTTATACCTAATAACCAAATGAACTGTTGTAGAAAACCCATCCATTTGAAATGTCATGATTGCTGCAACTTTGACTGTGACTACAAGTATTGCAATGGTTGATGGTCGGTATGGATGATGGTCTCTTTTCCCATCAAGTAGTGTTTCCATTTCTTAACACTTTGTTCCAATGCGTAAATTTATTTTTCATAAGTGGGATAGTTAGTTACAACTCCATTAAAGATTTCATAATGAAATGAAATGGGCTTACCATGTTGCAATAGAACTACTCCCATGGTATAATCTCTTGCATCTGTTTGAATCTCGAATGGTTGTCTAAGGTCAGAAGAGCCAATACCAGTGTTGAACTTATCTTTTGTTTCAAAGTATAAAATGCTTTCTACTGTACATATCCCCAATGGAATACTTTGTTGACACTTGTTAATGCATGTAATGGAGTTGCAATGGAAGAAAACTTAGCAATAAATTGTCTCCAATATTGTGTTGCCCCTAAAAAGCTTCTTACTTATGTAAATGTATTGAGCTTGGGCCATTTTAGAATGACCTAACCTTAGAGGGTCGATCTTCAACTCACCTCCTCCAACAATGTGTCCCAAATACACTAAAGAAGCCTTCCCAAATTCACTTTTTGACATATTTAAAAACAATTGTTCTTTTCTCAAGACATCCAATACTTTGCTTACATGTGTGACATGTTCATCTCTTGACTTGTTGAATATGAGAATATCATCTAAGTAGCCAATGAAAAAATCATCTAAAAATGGTCTCAATACATCATTCATTACCCTCATGATAGTAGCTAGAGCATTTGTAAGACCAAAAGGCATAACAAGCCACTCAAACAATCCTTGTTTAGTTTTAAATGTGGTTTCCAAATGTCTTCTTCATCTATCCTAACTTGATGATAACAACTTCATAAGTCTAACTTAGTAAAATACTTTGCATACCTCAACTGATCAAGAAAATCATCAATTATTGGGAGTGGATAACGATTTTTTACGTGATTTTGTTCAGTGCATGGAAATCCACACACATGCACCAAGTTCCATCCTTCTTTGGCACCAAGATAATGGGCGAACCACATGGCAAAGTAGATGAGTGTATCATAGCTTTTTTTAGAAATTCCTGAATTTTCTTTTTGATTTCGATGCTCTCCATAATTGCCATGTGATACATGCCAATATTTGGAAGTGGAACATCTTGTTGCAAGTGAATCTCATGCTGAATTCCCCTCTTGGGAGGTAACCCCTTTGGTTTTTGAAACATCTCACCATGCTTGCTTACCACATCAAACAAATCAAATTTCAATTTATCATCACAGCCTTCAAAAGATTCATAATCAATATCTTTCTTTTTCTTGATCATGATAAGCACAAAATTTTTACTTGTATTTACTATTCTCTTCATCTACTTTGCATTAACCAAAGAAACATTCATCTTTTTGTGATGGGCTCTCACAATGTACTCCACCCCATTCTTGAGCAATATGTATTTGTTGTCATAGAGATAAAATACTGCTTTCCTATCATACCAATAAGGAATACCCAAAATTATTCCTGAGATGTCAAGTGGAACTACATCTAAGTCAACTTCATCAATGAACTTTTCAGTAATTGCGAACTTGAAAAAAAATTCCTTGTAACCTGTAAGTTTGCATTGTTAACTATCCAACCCAATGGATATGGCTTATGATGTGGTACAGTTTCAAGGTTTATTTTTTTAACCAAGTCTTTTGAAATCAATTTTTATTGTGACCCACTATCGAATAATGCATTAATCTTTGTATGATTTGAAATCACTCTTACATGAAACAACTCTATTCTTGATTCTTCATTTGGAATGTTGTTTTGACTATGTGATGAACTAGTGCCTGGAACAATTTCTTTCCCTTCTGTAACCATGGCTGAAATCTTGGTCTCATCACCAAAGTCTGAACCAAGGTCATGTTGTGTGGTAGCGGTCGTGTTTTGTTTTCCCTTATTGTTTTGTTTCTTAGGCCTTAATTTTGGATGCAATTTCCAACAGTGGGCTTCATCATGCCACTCTTTGGAATAGTGTTTGCATGTGATTTTTTCCCCTTCTTTTGTCACACTTGCATTCTTCTTTCCCTTCCATTTTCCACCCTTATCTTTCTCCTTGCCCTTGAATGGCTTCCTCTTACTACCCTCTTCTTGAATGTTCTTTCCTCTAGATTCAAGGTGTGTGGCTTGCACACATACCTCATCTAAATTGTTTGGATTGAACATAAGAATAGTATGTTTCAAATAGGAATGTAAACCCCCAATATATTTCAGAAGTGTATTTTGGGAATTCAAATTTACTCCTAACAGCAAAGACCTTTTCCTAAATTGATGTGTATAATCTTGGACTGTTTGGCCTTTGAGCTGCCTAAAATTCTGCCAACTCATAATGGACATAATGGCTCTAGATTTAGGCTCAAAAGTGGTGCTTCTTGTACCTCTTCAATCTCAGTTGAAGGAAAAACTTGAGGAGTTTTAAGTGTAGCTGGAATTGGAAATTTGGGTGGTGGAGATTGTGGCCTTGTGGCTCTCCTTCTTCTGGGAATTACCTCAGGAGTTGCTACCAATAACTTCCCTTCTCCTTTCTGCAACTTTAACCTTGTAAGCATCACAATTTTGCAACCATTAAAACCCTAATTTTACAAACCCAAGCAATCAAGAAATTCAACCTTGCTCTGATACGAACTTGATCTATTTTTTATTATTAGTTTATGTTGTGCTAATATGAATTACAAATTTCTAAACATATGTTATCTTATCGCTTCTTATACTGAGTTTTCATTAGTTGTTTGTGCATGTAAACAAGTAAATTTTCTTAAGTTTAAAACGACATTCATGAGCAAAATAGCTTCAAAAACAAGTACTGAACAACAGACATTCAAAGTATAGAAAACCATCAAAGAGACACTTAAACACAGTATTTTGATGCAGGAGTTCACCCCTCCTAGGCTACATCTCCTTGGTCCAACTTCCATGGCTTGGGCCTCTATATTAGCTCAATATGGAAAAAAATTGTTTTACAAAGCTCTATGGCTCCTGATACCTACACCAATGTGTTCAAAATGTTGAAATTAGCCAAGAACACCTCTTCCTACCCTCAATTTGGTCGAAAATTGCCTTCTCTATGACTCAAACAGTCTTTTCCTATAAAAACTTCTCTAATTCTGGAATAACTCTAGTTAGAGTTGCTAAATGTGGAGGCAGGCCCGAAATTGGTGGCACCGCCAAAACTTTCGTCGTTTTACACTAAGAGTTAATGAAATTAACCCTAGATTAATTAACTATAAACCCACGATTAGTGTTAACCCTGTGGTTTTGTTAACCATAAACCCGATAGTCATGGTGTAGTGTTCACATGTGGTGTTAACATCACATTAACCATTGGGGTGATGGTTCGTCAAAAGTGGCTAACCATTTGGTGTTGCAACAATCATGTTCACATGGTGGAAACCGTTATAGTGTTGGTGTGTTGGAGCTTCTAGCACATCACTGTTTGCAGTTAACAACAACTGTGTTCACATGGGGAGGGTTGGCCTGTAGGTTGGCCCTCCCCTAACTGCCCATTCCATAACCGTTAATCTTTAAATTAATGTGGAGAATGTAACGAGTAAGAAACACCCTGTAGTGGAGGTGGTTAAGGTTTGTGGACTGTATAGCAGAGGTCGTGGGTTCAACCCAACCTCCACCCAAAATTTTGATCCATTGTGCTGAATCCTACCCAGGCCGTTATGAGGTGCCACATGGTAGCCTTTGGGCTTTCCATGTGGCATCCTTTCATTCGCCCAAAAATAAACCAATCACATTGTGCCACATCACCACCTTTGTAACCCAATAACAAGCTAACATGACGAACTATAATTCGATGTTGACCACCTTTGACCCTACCTAGTCATTTGCCATGTCAGCATTACAGACTACTGACTGTGCAATGACTCGACATTTTTTTTGCAATTTTTTCCTATTTAGAAAAGCGACTAGAACACAATAAATTTCTCATACGAACTCAGTTTTTGGCGAAATGAGTTGCGTTAAGATCTTTTTTTGGAGACAGACGCAGTCATTCAGGTTTCGAGCCATTCTGAGAACTTTGATTTTTGAGCTAAATATTGAGTGCCTGATCATCGGGTTCTTACACTGCCTTGGAAAATTGTACATTCCTAGAGGGCATCCATCCTGGCTCTCAAGAATTGCTCAGTGTAGCCCAGTAGTGAGCCTTGCTCTCAAGAATTGTACAGATCAACCCAGCAATGAGCCTTACCCTGAAGAATTACGTAGATCAACCCAATGGTGAGCTTTGGCTCTAGAACTGTGTAAACCCAGCTAACAACTTATCTTCAGCTGGGAAACTGTGCAAAGCATGAGAGGCAACCAAAGCCACTCAACCTAGGAATTGCACAAAAGCATTCGCTTAGTTGTTTCCCGATACATGTGCAGGCAGGTTGCCCAGTTCCCTCCAAAACTACGCAATTTATCCATGCATGCATGGCAACCCTTCCCAAAAAAAGAAAAAAGAAAAAAGAAAAAAACATTCCTAAAAAATAGGGATCTATTTTTAGCACTGGGATTTACACTTGAGTCAATATAGAAATTGTCGCAGCTTAGTTCCTTTTCCTAGATTTTTGGCATGCACATCACAAACCCTTAAATCGATTATATCTATTTAATGGACACCACCAGAGCTGATTTTCACATTTGATCTTGTAGCTATAGCATTTCCCAAGCATCTAGGAACCTTCAACACAATATGCACAATTTTTTCGGGTAAGTTTTGCTTTTCAAGCCTTTTGTTACTTTTTCTGTTTCTTTTGCTTCCTTAGCTTGTCTGAGTGTTGTTTTTCATGTTTTATTGAATGAACATTAGTGTTTTAGTTTGTTTTAACTTTTAGAAGTGTTGTTTTTAGTTTTGCATTGCCTTTCCTAAGTGTTACATGCATAACCCAATTTTTGCACTAATGGTCATCGTTGCAACGACTCTCCTCAGAAGCTTTGTTGTTCATCTATTTGACTCATTCTTGCATTTTTTTTATTGCATGCATCACCATTGACTCATATTTGCACCATCCTTCGCTCATGCATTCAGATCTACTCATTTTCAAGTTTCCCTTAGGCATATTTGGCTTTCCTTGGCCCCGATCTAGCTCCTCCTAACATGCACTGCACATTTCTAGATCTCAAGGCTATGTCTTGGCTCCAAGAATTGTGTAGATGCTGTCAGTAACTAGCTCCAACTATGCTCTACGCAGTTACAAGAGATAATCCCTGAGTCTTTCCCACTAGGATTGCGCAATGCGCAGTCCCAACTAGTATCAAGCCAGACTAAACTACACATTATGCAGTTCCAGTCCTTAGAAAGCCACAATGGACTGTGCTCTATGTAGTTCTAGTCATCAGTATTTCTCACTGGAAACTGGGACTGCGCAATGCACAAATCCAACTAACAGTCCCTCACCTCTAAGAGTCACAACTGCGCAATCTTGCCCAGCAGTTACCCAGTTTGTTGCGTGATTGGTCCTTGAAGTGATTTTGTTTTAAGCTTACATTTGCTTGGCATCAGTGTCCTCTCTATCTCCAAGTACATCAGTTTTTGAGCAGCTTCTCAGTAGTATAGGCATCATGGCTTCCAAGAGAGTTAGATCAAAGGATACAGCAGAGAGAAACACGGGAGATGTGGTTGAATAGGTTTCAATGAACTTGTCAATCTATGTAGACACGAAGTTGTTCATAGAAAAGGACATGAAGATTACATGGAAAGAAATAAAGGACATATTTGTAGGTAACTTCAAGGAATATATGGAAGATCGACAGGTTTATGTCAACATTCAAAAGTTAGGGTTGTACAGGGTTAAATGAGGGTACCTCGCCTTCTCATGCACAAATATCATTCACTAGATTGTCTCACATACTGATCCCAAGACAATGACACTGAGCAGTATTAGTGGAACACAACTTGCCACCTTCAATTCAGAAAACTTCCATCAGATGTATCATTTGCCATAGCTGGTGAACCATATGGATGCATTGTTCTACACTCCCAAAATCAATGTGAACACTAGAGACATCATGAAGTGTTGGGTAAGAGAGCCATCGAAGTTTAGAGTGACAACCAACTAGGTCTACAAGACGAAGTCACTCAGGAAGACCTACCAACTCTTGGTCATCTTTGCATGCCACTTGTATGGTCATGAGAGCACTAAAACCTTTTCGCAAAATTGGGTGGTTATGTTGGATTAGTTGGAAAATGAAGGAAGGTCATTCAACCGGTTTGACATGTTGGCTCTTCAGCTGAAAGTGATTATGTCTAATGCCCAAAGTCCACCTAAGGATGAGCAAGCAAGATTATTTATGTTTGTGTACCTTCTTGATGCAATATGTGCCCAACAGTAATTCCTTGGCATGGGTTGGACATGGACACCATCAAATGATGTTGTGAACATCTATTGCAAGTTTCTATCTGAGTGTAGCTACCGAGGAGTCATGGCAACATTGTTTGACCACTTCATCACCCTGGTTTACAAGATGGTCTTCGAACAGGATCCACCTTGCACATCCCAAGAAGCGATGTAGGCATTGCTTAACATTTCAGATTAGTATGCCTCACTCAATGGCACCTTCATCGGGATGTTTGGCAAAGAGAAGCCTTTGCATGATCTACCTAGGTTTGCCACAGACAAGCTTGTCATGAAAGAGGTTGCATACCACATCTCCACGGGTTTATTAGCGAGACTAGACAGGAGGAAGAAGGCGCCATGGCCTACTCTTCCTTTGTAGATTGGGTTGTATGAGATCTGTACCTTGAAGGATGTAGATGTCGAGGTCAATGACTTGAATAAGTTTGGGTTTGATGCTAAGAGTTTCAATTCGTACGACCCCCACCTCATATGTAAGAACCATTGTGTGAAGGTGTGTTACCCATGGATCCACGGGGCATGTGATTGGCCATAGGAAGACCCTTTGAGGTATTGATACAACTCCTCTAGGCTTAATGAACAAGTCAGCATGGTTGTAGAATGGAAAGCGGCACTGCAGGCAACAACACCACAGGAAGCATCAACAAAAACAACAATGAGAATCAAATCAAAACAAGACAAAGGCAAGAGGAAGAGTGTGGAGAGTGCAGAGGCTGAGCAAAGCTACAATTTTATAGAAGATCCTCTTGTTGAGAAGGTAGCTTTAGAGATAGAGGCAAAGAGGTGACAACGCGAAAGGAGAGTAGAACGAAGGAAGAGAGAGGAGAAAAGGTTGGAAGATACAGAGAGGAAGTTGCAAGAAATAGAAAAGAAGTTGAAAGAATAGCAAGAGCTTAGGAGGAGAGAAAGGGAAGAGAAGCATAAACAGGAACAGGAGGAAAGGCAAGGCGCACTGACAGAGAAAACTATGCCTATAAAGGTTCAGGAACTAGAGCATCTAGCAGATCAAGAAGAGGGTGAACAGGTGCAGGTTCATAAGTTTTCTTAGTAGGTTGAGCAGATGGTTGAAGAAACAGACATGGAGACGAAATAGAAGCCACGTGACCAAGACGTTGATCTCATGCCAAGAGCATTCGAGGTCTCACCACAGTCTCCTCCACCTCTAAAATCACAACCAGTCTCAAGCAAGCAACGAGAGGTTGTCCTCCATGATTATTATCCAGTGATGGACATGTACAATCTGTCATTTGATGAGTCACAGCAAAGGATTGTACAGGCACGAAAAAAGTAGCTCTCAAATGATCACACATCACCTATGCACATAGAGGAAAGGGTGATTGTATCATATGTTAGAAGACATCCAGCTGTCATGCCGAGACTTCTAAGGCTTATGCAAAAGCCATGAGTTCAACGGTCAAGTTCTTGATAGCATAAAATGATCTAATGGCAAAGGAATTGCAAGAGGTCAGGTAGAGAACAGAGCAGTCTGTAGGATCCGCTATGGAAGAAATGAAGAAAGTGATACTTACTAAAGTATCAAATCTGGAGACCACCATGTGGACACTGTATAACAGATTTTTCACCATGCACAAAGAGGTTGTCCATCTACACGATTTTTAGTAGCAGTGCGTGAAGACAACACAAACTCTGTAAGGCATCCACATTGCTATTGCACATGTACAAGAATGGAAAATGAGGTACAAGGGAGCCCCTCTTTACTTGCATAAGATGATTAAACCACAGACAGAGCGAGACAAATCATAGATTCAAATGTTGATATGGAACTATGAGTAGCTCCCTCCGCTTATCACCAGCAGTGAGGCTTCCTATGCATGGTTGTTTAGGAGTCTAGATGTCATAGTGAGGACACAGAGTGTCCCTCCAATCTGAATCCTCACTCAAGCCACGAGGAATAACCAAGTCATGATGGAGGTCAACAAGTACACATAGAAGTTGATGTACGAAGCCACCAGTGAAGACTTGCAGCTGAGTGCAAAGAACATGTAGAAGTACATCAATGGTCTAATCACACGCGGGATAGTGTTGCACATGCTTCAAGATGAGCTGGATAGAGGTTTCAAAACCATATACCTTGAAGCTATGGAGGCAAGAGTCTACTTTGATAAATACATCACCAAACATTACAGGGACACAATAGCATAGTACCAAGCTTGGTATCAGTTTGTCACCGAAGACCACCACAAGGAGGTTACCGAGTTGGTCTTTCCCCAATACCCTGAGTGATGTTGTTTTTCTTGTTAGGTTGACTCAAGACTATTTTGTCCCACATGGGTATGTGGAAATTGTATTATTGTAAATATGTTGAAAGTGAAATTCCAAGTGTCACAAGTGGAATGTGAACAATCACTATGTAATGTGAAGATTCATGAGAGTAGTCCAAGAGTCAAAGGGGAATTTCAAGGGTCACCCCACCCTTTTCTATATATAGAACCTCATAACTCACAGTACAGGCTTTTGGGAGCCGATCTTTCGGCTAGGTATTGCTTATAGAAGGCTTGGAGAGTATTGTGACGAGCCTTGGCTTCTCCACAGCGTAGAGTGAGTACATCTCTTTGGAGGACCAAGAGGTGTTGATTTTAATGTTGCACTATTGGGGATAGTGGTTGTCATTGGTGTATGTATGGATGGAAATTTCACTTAATAATATATAATAGAGCCAACATGTTTTCATGCATATGTTGTTATTGTAGTTGGACTATTCTAGTTGTTTTAGCAATATATGGTATTTAGCTTATGCATTTATGTATGAACTATTTTGTATGAAATTGTATGAATCTTGTTGCAGACGTGTTGTTGGTTTAACCCGTCACTTTGGTTTGTGGACTTACCTGCTTTCCATCTTGTGATGTCGTTCCACTCGTGTGTTCTTTTCAAACTACATATTATTACAAGATTCTAATGGATACACTTCCTTTTCCCCTCTGTATGTTAGAATCCTCATGCATCTCACTTGAATCGCTGTAAGGTCACACACATGCTTCTGACAAATTTATCACACTTACCTCTGCTCGCTACAGCAGTGAAGGCATTACTTTACTACCCACTATTGGGACTCCTACTCCAAATGGTCTAAGGTTTAGTTGGGACTTCTTTCTGGGGAGATCCCCTGACATGTTGGTGGGTCCAACACTGTCAATAGGTTCACAGATGTATTCAAGAATATAAGGCCATTTTTTCTATTAGCCCTAGTTGGAGGCATAATTCTGTTGATGTTCACTTGGATAATATGTTACAATTTCCTCAAAAGCACACAATTCCATGGATAAATATTTGTTTCATTTATATTTTTATGATATAGCTATGGATGATGTGGATATATTTTGGGATATCCTTGGATGAACTCCTTTGTTACATTTAGTATTAATGTGCAAAGTATTTTTGAAGATTTTGTGTAAGAAAAGAAAACTACATTGTAGGATATTTCTCATACTAAGCAAGAAGGTATGCCATTGTACCTAGGGTGATAATATGGGGTACTCAGGGAGGTACCCATTGGGATTAATAATACATAAGTGATTGTGTATTTCTATGTATGGAGGCCATATATAGTAAATAATACCCATGTATTAATGTGAAAGAAATGAATATAAGAAGGCTTAATTGAAGATTCCTCTTTGGGTACCCCATATTATCCCCTAAGTACAATACATGCACACACCAAGGAGATCATCAATTATTTTTTATCATTAAGGTAAGACAATTTCCACATAAACCTAAGTGGAACATAGTTTCGTAGCTCAAAGGACAATTCCACAATTGAAGAGTGAAGTAATGGGGACCATTTCTTTTGAAGGAGAGGTGAATAATACAAGCATAGGTGTATGTGACTTCATATGAGAATCATCATCCCTTGGCAATGAAATCCAACCAGAGGATGGACATCATAATTACCCCCATGTGAGAGGTAATGGATGGGGGATGGTAAACTTGAGAAACCATAAAGCCTCTAAAACAATATGTGCATCAAGTTCCAATTGGGTCTTCCTAGCCCTAGCCTTTGCACACACATCTTAATGGCTTATGCATGCCTATGTTATTGACTGTTGTGTGAGAATATTAATGGTATCACTCATGTGGCATTCAATCTTCCCTATGTGTGCCCATAACAAATAATGCCAATAGTATCATTAATGTGAACCAAAACAATTATAAAATCCTAACTATTTCTATAACCAAGTCTTGGCACTCTTGTATAAATATGCATATTTTTTTTCTCGGATATTCTTTTTAATATTCTTATATATGATATTTATTTTCATATTAATTCTCATAACTCTACTATATTAGCATTTTCAATCTCACATTGCCTATTAATTATAGGCTCATAAATTATCCCCATTTAATAATTAATGAAACAACTTTAGGTTATCTATTTGTTTTAATTGTATATGTGTATGTAATATATTATCCTAATCATGTTTGAAATATTTAGAGTTAGATTCTAATTATGAATTCACTTGGTTTTGGGGTTGTATGGGCACACTAAGAGAAAATCACTAATATTCTTGTATCCTTTCCTAAATTACATAATTTTTACTTTTCAATCTACATCCATCTTCTATTCTTAAAAATCTTACTCTCAACTTTTACATAATTTCTAATACTAATGGATCACTTTTGAAAAGAAAACAACAATTTTAAGTTATTCTATTTGTGATTTGGTTAACATTGCTTGTATACAAGGCTCAAGAGGGAGTACCACCATCTAAATATTTAAGGAAGAGTTTTCAAACTATTCTCAACACATTGATTACTGTTAAGGAAGATTTTTTATACTATTATGTTGATGGTGTTGGACCTGCCAACATGTCAGGGGATCTCCCCGGTAATAAGTCCCAACTCGACCTCAGACCATTTGGTGTAGGAGTCTCGGCAATGGGTAGTACGGTATCGCCTTGAATGCGATTGCACGCAGAGGAAACTAAAATGTCCCTATTGGTAGAAAGGGTGTGACATGCGTAGAAAACCAAGGAAGGTGCATGAATGGTTCTAACACACGAAAGGTGGTATGAGCACGCCCCTTGGAAACCTATGGGAACACGCAGCTTGGAAGAGAACACACAAGCAAAGATGCATCACAAGCTAGAAAGAAGGTGAACCAACAATCCAAACTAATGGTTAAACCAACAACACATTTCAGTAAGATTCATACATACATATACAGAAAGAGCCTATACATACATGTGTAAGTAAACAGATACATATATCATTAGAGTAAACAAGTTAATTGAAATACATTAACAACATATGCATGAAACGTATTGGCTATGTTGTATTAAGAAGTGAAAGTTCCAATCATACAGTGCAACCATGACCAACCACTAGTCCTGATAATGGAACGTTATAGTCACTGCCACCTACTCCTCCAAAGAGATGTACTAGCTCTGCACTGTGGAGAAGCCAAGGCCTATTACAATACTCTCTAAGCTTTCTCTAAGATACTCCTACTGGAAGCTTAGCTGACCAAAAGCGTGTACAATGAGTTATGAGGTACTATAAATAGCAAAGGGTGGGTCACCCTTGACATTCCCCTTTGTGATTGTTCACCTACCCTCATGACTCTTCAACTACTCTATGACTGTTACATTCAACTATCGACACTTGAACTTCCACTTGACAAGATGTTACATACAATCTGCACTTGTACCCATTTGAGACAAAAGAGGCTTCAGCAAGCCATGCAAGACACCACTATGACTCAGACAACTGTGGGAAGACCAACTCTTCGACATTCTCATGATGGTCTACGTTGGCGAATTAATGCCAAGCTTGTTAGTCTACAATGGTGTCCATGTACTCTATGGTAACATCTTTCTGGAAACGAACCCTTGCCTCTGTTGCATCCAGGTACACTGGTTTGGCTCGTTTGTCCAAATCATTTTATAACATGTGTATCATTGTCTTGAGTGGGCCGGACCAGCGACATACTGATGCATGGTGTCTGCACTGATCGCCAAGCCTACGATGGTGGCTATGGGCATCAATGCGTCAAAGTATGAGTCCAGCTCCTGACAGACTTGACCCTTTATCTTTGCCTCGGTGAGTGTCCCAATAGATGGGATCGCATGTGCATGCACAAGAACATCCATGCTTCTCAACACCCTTGCATGGGAAGCCTGCAAACTAGTGATGAGTTGTGACAGCTCCTCAAAGTTCCGTATCTGACTCCAGGTGCGTGCCTTCAACTCAACCGCCCTGGGCTTCATCATCTTGAGAAAGTATAACGAGGCTCCCTTGTATCTCATTGTCCATGTTTTCATGTGGTCGACAATAGTATGCAAGTTTGACAAAGTACATGCTCTCCTAGCACAGTGCTACTGCCAACCATTGAGATGGACAAATTCCTTATGAACAATACCAAATATGGAATACAATATCTGCATTACTGTCTCAAGGGACGATACTTCATCCAATATTGCCTTCTTCAACTCCTCTCTGGTGGATGCTGTAACAAATTCTCCTCCCTTCTTGGCCGTTTGTAACTCCTTAGCCATTCGCTTGTTCTCTACTATCAAGAAACGAACACTAGAGCTAGTGGCTTCGGCATATGCTCTAGAAGCATCAATCAATGTTGCTAGATGCTTGCACACATCAAATACGATCACTCATTCCTCAAATTACGCAGGATATGTGTGGACATCCAGATTAGACACTCTGCATTATTTCACAACTCTATGTTGCGACTCGTCGAATAATATGGTGTGCATCTCTTCTTCTGGATTGTCTTCAAGGATCTCAGTGTCTCCTTGGTCACTTGGGACCTGCTCTACTTCCAGATCCGATGAAGTGGGTGGGTCGACCTCTTAGTGGTAAGGCATGAGGTCAATGTCTTGCTCTAACTCTGGCTGCTCCATCTCTGTATCCATCTACTCAAGTACTCATTCAATCTCTTGAGTGAAGTCTTGCTTTTGCGACTGCTCACCCTATCTTATTTGTGCCAGCTGCTCGGATGAGTCTACTACCTATATGATCACAGTTTCATCTATCTCTACATGTTGCACCGCCTGATGTGTCTATCCCTTTTGCACTTCCTTCTCCTATCTCTACAGCTCTTATTCTTTTTGGAGTTGCTCCTTCAACTCATGCAACTCCTCCATTGTTTCCTCCATCGTCTGTTTATCTCTCTTCCTTTGTCGCGTTGTTGCCTCTTTGCCTCTATCTCCAAAGCTACTTTCTCCACAAGTGGGTCTGCTCTGAACTTGCAGCTTTTTTGCCTCTACACCACCGACAATCTTTCTCTTTCCTTTGTGATGCATAGGTATGTTTCCCTCTGCTGCTACTACTGATGGTGCTCTCCTAGATGCTACTCCGCTAACCATTCCATGTTGAATGGTTCATTGGGCCTGGAGAAGCTATGACACTATCTCCATGGGTCTTCCTCAACCCAATGACATGCCTCATGGATCCAAAGAAATTTCACTCTCGCGTAGTGATCCTTCACAAAGAAATGCGAGTCATAGGGATTGAAACTTCTGGTGCTAAAATTAAATATTTTGAACTCTTCTATCTCAACATCCACATGCTTGAGATTTCGTATCTCGTACAACCCGATCCACAACGGAAGAGTGGGTCAAGGTGCCTTCTTCTTCCGATGTATTCTAGCTAACAATCCTGCCAAGATGTGGTACGACACTTCTTAAATGATGAGCTTGTCCATGGAAAACTTCGGTAAAACATGCAAAGGCTTCTATGTGATGTACATCCATATGAAGGTCCCAAAAGGTGAGGCATACCAATTCGCTATGTTGATTAGTGCCTCCATTGCTACCTTCGACATGCAAAGTAAATCTTGCTCAAATATCATCTTGTACACCGAGGTGACAAAATGGTTTGACAACTGTGTGATGACTCTGCGGAAGCTACATTTAGAAAACAGTTTGCAATAACTGTTCACGGAGGTTTCGATTGATGTCCATGCCACTTCAAGACCAAGAACTGCTAACGGGCATAGATTACATCCAAGATGTATGTGGACATGTAGATTTATGCTTGCTGACCTTTGGGTGGTTGTCGAGCTCCTGTTACATGTTCCTTCACCTTGTGAGCCAACATGTCAGACTAGTTGCATGATTTTCCTTCATTGGCTAGTTGGTCCAACGCGATCACCCAACTCTCCGAGAAGGTATTCGTGCTCTCTTGGTCGTACAAGCGGCATGCAAAGATGACAAAGTATATATATGCCTTCTGCATTATTTTCATCTTGTAAATCTAGTTGGGTGTCATCCTAAACTTGGCTAGCTCCTTCACCCAATACTTCAAGATATCCCTAGAGTTTGCATTATTGTTGGGTATGTTGAAGGGTGTCTCCATGGTGATCACTAGATTCAGAAAGTGGTGCATCTGTTGATAGTCTTGTGCCCTGAAGGTAGCAATCTTCGTTCCACTGACACTGCTTAACACCATCATCTCAGAATAAGTGTGCAAAATGATACAATGTATCATGTCCGTGCATGGGAATGCAGGAAACCTGCATGCAATCCAATACATGTCAGACTTGTGAACGTTCACATAGACTTTGCGGTCTTGAAGATATTCCCCAATTGTGCCTAAGAATATATCATTGATCTCCAACCATTTCATCTTGATGTCTTTGTCTATGATCAGCTTGGTGTCTTCGTAAATCGGCAAACTCATAGACTCTCGCTCAACTACTTCTTCAGTTGCGCTTTTGTCGATGCCCTTGGACCCTGCTCTCTTAGAGGCCATTGATCCTGAACTGCATAGAGACAGATGAATGCCTACTATATCTAGAGACATGGTAACATGCATGGCAAGGAATCTGTCTGTTAAAGCCAAAGAAAAATTAAGGACTGACATGCAACATACCGGGGAGACTCCTAGCAAGGATTGTGCCATTTTCACTGGGAGGCCAGGAGACTGACTATTGGAACTACGCAAAAGGTAGTTCAAACTGTCGGGAGGTAGGTTGACTGCTCTACTTTTGCAATGTGAAATCTACACTGGCTTGTTGGGTGTTGAGATTGCGCAATGCGCAATTTCAGCTAGCAAGTCATGCAAGCCCAGGGACTGCATTGAGCAATTTTCTAGGCCAGCAGACACTTCCTCTCAGAATTGCGCAAAACAAGTCTGGAGGATACTGTCTGGCCACATTTGAACATTTTCTAGGAAGAAGGCAAAGCCTTCCCTCTCAAAAATGCACAATGTTGTCCGGGCAAGGCAGAGTTCGGGCCAAGGTTGCCTAGACCTGCCAACGAGCGACTAAAACATAAGAAGATGTGAATGCATAGCAAGATGATTGTAAGCAAGATTGAATGATCATGCATGTAAACACTGAATGCAAGATTCAGAAAACAAGAAAACATGCATGTGTGTGAAACGAGTCGTTGAATCGGTGACCGTTCATGCAAAACAGTGTCATGCATGTGACAACATTCAGATGCAAATGAAAATTGAAAGGGCGCTTGTACAAGATAACATGCATGCAAATGATAGCAAGTGTTCATAGAAATCAAGTAGACAACACTCACACAAGAAAAAACATAAAAAATGACAGAAATGCGGCAAAAGACAAGTAAAGCAAACTTACCTAGAAATAGCTGAGTTGGATGTGCCGAAGACTCCTAGATGTGTTGTGGGGTGTCAGAGCTCCAATATCGATGTGAATAATGAGCTCTGAAACGTCAAATAAATAAGTTTGAGGCTTATGACACACATGCCACAAATCTAGGAAAAAGCGACACTTGGAGGAAAGTTTCTAAAACGATCTTTGCATGTAACCTCCAGTTGCTAAAAATAGATCCCTAAAAACTAGGGATGTTTTTTGCATGTTGAGTTTTGTTATTTCGGGAAAAAGTATTCCATGCATGAAAATCAAGTTTGTTGGGTCCCGAGTGGAACAGGTCAACCTGAAGGCACATGCAACAGCCTACTTGACTGAGAGAGGAATTTGCGTAATTTCTGGGAGGAGCTGGGTTGGACGTCCCAGAGGGATTGCACAATTTCTGGTTGGAGCATGTGATTACTGCCCAGGATTGTGCAAATTATGGGCTGAGCTGTAGTATTGGGCCAAATTGCAAAATTTTCCTAAGGAAGATTGTCTGACTGCATTGTGCAATAGCATGCTGCCCAGCAGATTTGCGCAATTTCTGGAGGGAAGGCTGGTTCCCCTCCAGAATTAAATTGCAAAATTTTCTGGGGGAGGCGCTCAGCCAGCAACTGGCTTAAGTTCTAAATGGCAGCTTATGAGGGGAGTGAAGCAAACTGACATGCAGAAGCTAGCAAGCTACTGAAAAAACATTGAAGCCTATGTACTTAACAATGCAAGACATGTTGCTAAGGATGGTTGGTAGGGAGGCTCCAAAACAGAGCTAAGGAAAAATTTTGGAGGGTGGTTGGAGTCGTTACAACAATTGGCGACACATTGGTATAACTCCAGCTCTCTGAATGGACCTTATTCGTGAAAAACAAGTCTAACACCTCCGGAAGTATTGTTCAATTCTCTTTTCATCTTGGTTGCCACACTTTCTTGATTGTAAGATGTAGCATCTACTAGGCTCTTGGTCAATCGACATGCATTCCAAGCCAAGTCAACATAGTTGTTTAGATTAGGGATGAGGGGTATATTGGTGCACAATATTTATGGTCGTTAGAGTTTTAGTTTCATCTCTGTTGTTGCTCTGCTACTAGCATTCCTGGACAGTACCCTAGCAGAGTCACGCAAGAACACAAGCATCGTTCTGCTTCCAGAAAGCCTGGTCAATAGCCCAGTGGAGTTACTTGCATCACCTCTTTGCGCAGGAAGCCTTTCTCTTCTTTTGCCTTATTTCATTTTTAATTTTTTTGAAATTTTTCACATTTTCATTTTTTTCATTTTTTATTTTTCATAACTTCTCATAGCACTTATTCATTTCAGAGGTGGAAGAGGGATCCCAACTTATTGAGAGAAGAAGAGGTTGTTCCTTCAAAGAACTAGTTTTTATATATACCTTTGACGTGCTTGTTAAGGTTTTCCCCCTCACCTTACTCTCCTTGACTGCACTGACAAGGATTAACCCAAAAACAACCAACTAGAGTAGGTGATACTAGTTAGCGTACAAGCATTATGTTTTCACCAAGCTTTACTTTGAATAGCACGTATTTTCCATTGATGTATGATGGACTAAAGACAACAAGCTCTTCGTGTAGAGGCAGGACGACAAATAACCAAGTATTGATAGTTGTACAAGTCCTCTTGTACTTTACCCAGTTTGTTTCAAGAGTCGTGCACAGTTTCATGTGAAACTAACCTATGAACATAAACAAGCAAACAAACACAAAAAAAGCAAAAGTAGAATTAAATGTAAGCAAAGCGAGTAAGAAAACAAGTAGGCAAACAAATAAACATGCAAAGTAAGAAGAAAACATGCATGCAAGAAAACAAACCAAAAGCAAACACTACTCCTACTCCTAAGCTAACAGTGCATGGGGTTGCTCATGTGAAGTGATACTTCCAAAGTAGCCGCCGGCGCATTAATAGACCCATGTTGGTGAAGGTATGGTTCATGAACAACATAGTTGTGCAAACCAGCAAACATGAATGATATAACAATGAAGAGAAACACACTCCGAGTTTAGATGCATTCACAAAACATAAGTGAGTGCAAGCGCATGACATGCAATCCATGGACTTACCATGATGTCGTGCGACAATGCATGCAACTATTAAGCATACACATACTCTTGACTATGACATGCAAGCAAACGAAAGCAACAAAGATAACTTGTGTCGTGCACATGTGCTTGGAGTGTAAGATTCCTCCAATGCATGAGTGATGGGATCGTGTAGTTCGAGTGGAGGAAGCATAATTTGTGTGTGATATTGATCTTCAATGCATACAGATGAGTGATGAGGAGCCTCGGGTGTTTCAATAATTTCCTGATCGGAAGTGAAACCAACCTCAAGATAGTGAGGGCCTAACATAACCATTAGCTTAGGCTGAAGTGCCTCGACAGTCTGCGGGGTTTCAAATTTGTCGATAGATAGATCATCATAAATAGATGGCTTTGAAAAATCAACAGTTATAGAATCATCATCATGATCGAATACAGGGGTAAATAGATCACAACAGCTACGATCAGCAAAATCAATGATTTCATCGTCATCCTCATGATCTGAAGAATCAAACAGAGGGGTAGATGAGAAACAGGAAAATTCACCCTCTGTGTTTCCGAAAATGGTAGATGAAAAATCAAGTGGATTTTCAATGAATAATTTATCCTCTCCATTGTTGGATGATGGACTGACATCCAATGTGTTCTGTGAATGATCAACAGTGGATGCATCTGTAGACGGAGATACACATGTGAAATCAAGGATGGCAAACTCACCAAAGATGTCAGGAAAACACGGAGGAGGCTCGGACAAAAGGGAGTCATCCTTCGTCAAGGGTTGATGCTCAAGCTCCTATTCATACTCTCCATGAATGACAACACAAGTTGGTTCTGCAACACCAACTTCATCGATACCTTGATTCTTGTTCACAACAAGTGTAGAGTCCGGAATGGAAGAACACAAGATAGTGCAATCTGGAGGATTAGCAGAAGATGAAGACGGAGGTTGAGGTAACACATGCGTGTAACAACCCATGGGCTTTGCAACCAAATATGTGTGAAAATCGAGAGAAGTGATGTTGGGAGGATGTGAAAGTTGAACAGATGTGTGCGCATGTTCTCCCACATCACTCTGTAGTGGTGGATCTATTTGATGAGGGGGCAGCAGACAGTCACTTGTGACAATGACCGTGTATGTCTATGATTACACAGCTCCATCACCGAAGTATGTTGAGTGGGGTTTGAGCTTGAACTTCTTCTTAGGATTGAAAACTTTGGTAAGAGAATATTCAAATTTGTCCATGAGATACTGGAATTTCATCTCAATTTCTAGAGCTTGAAATTGCAACACATGGAAGCAATCCCAAAAATGCATAAGCGATTCTTGCAGGGTCTTCCATTTTTCTAATGGTCTTTTGTCAAGAGGTTCTAGATCAAAATGATGGAAATTAGATTCAATGAGATCACAAAATTGAGTGCACGCTGCCAGGTGGAAGACTCCAACACCACCGTTGAGGGGACTCACGAAGTGTGTATGCAAGAAACAAACTGACCTCTTCATCGGAGCAATAATCTGCATTGTCAAGCATTGCAAATAAGTATTGTAAGTATGCAGGCTAGGCCACTTTTCCTTCGCCATCATACGTGAATTCATGAAAGAGATCAGAAAATGCCCTCGTGATGTCGAGAGGTTCAGCATGCAAAGATTCAAAACAGGACGAGAGGACACAGCTTGTCATCTGGCTCTCCTTCTACTGCCAGAAAGTTGACGGTGTTGGACCCGTCAACATGTCAGGGGATCTCCCCAATAAGAAGTGCCAACTAGACCTCAGACCGTTTGGTGTAGGAGTCCCAACAGTCAATCGTATGGTATTGCCTTGACTGTGGTTGCACACAAAGGAAATTAAGTTGTCCCTGATGGTAGCAAGGGTGTGACATGCGCAGCAAGCCAAGGAAGGTGCATGAATGGTTCTAACACATGAAAGGTGGTATGAGTATGCCGGTTGGAAACCTGTGTGATCACGCAAATTGGAAGAGAACACAGAAGCAAAGATGCATCACAAGCTGCAAAGAAGGTGAACCAACAACATATTTCAGTAAGATTCATACATACATATATAGAAAGAGTCTATACATACATGCGTAAGAAAATAGTACATATATCATTAGAGTAAACAATTAACTGAAATATAATAACAACATATGCATGAAATGTGTTGGCTCTATTGTATTAAGAAGTGAAAGTTTCAATCATACAGTACAACCATGACCAACCACTATTCCCGATAACGGAACATTACAATCATTGTCGCCTGCTCCTCCAAAGAGATGTACTAGCTCTGCACTATGGAGAAGCCAAGGCTTATTACAATACTCTCCAAGCTCTCTCTATGATACTCATATCGGAAGCTTGGCTGACCAAAAACCCGTACAATGATTTATGAGGTACTATAAATAGAAGAGGGTGGGGTGACCCTTGACATTCCCCTTTGTAATTTTTCACCTATCCTCATGACCCTTCAACTACTCTATGACTATTACATTCAACTATCGACACTTGAACTTCCACTTGACAAGATGTTACATACAATCTACACATCTACCCATGTGAGACAAAATAGGCTTGAGCAAGCCATGCAAGACATCATTATGACTTGGACAACTATGGGAAAGCCAACGCTTCAACATCCTCATGATGGTCGACAGTGGCGAACTGATGCCAAGATTGGTAGTCCCTGATGGTGCCCCTGTACTATGTGGTCACAACTTTCTAAAAATGAACTCTTGCCTCTGTTGCATCCGGGTACACTGTTTTGGTTCCTCTATCCAAATCATCTGATAACATGCACATCATTGTCTTGAGTGTGGCCAGACCAATGACATACTGATGCATGGTGTCTACATTGATCGCCAAGTATTCTCTACTGGCTATGCGCATCAACTTGTCAAAGTACGAGTCTAGCTCCTGTCGAACTTTACCCTTCGCCTTTGCCTCGGTGAGTGTCCAAATAGATGGGATTGCATGCACATGGACAACAACATCCATGCTTCTGAACACCCGTGCATGGGAACCCTTAAAAATAGTGATGAGTTGTGGGAGTTCATCATAGTTCTGGATCTGACTCCGGATGCGTGCCTTCATCTCAACTGCCCTAAGCTTCATCATATTGGGCAAGTGTAATGGGGCTCCCTTGTATCTCATTGTCCATGCTTGCATGTGGTCGACAATAGTATTCAAGTTTGACAAGATATGTGCTCTCCTAGCACAGTGCTGCTGCCAACCGTTGAGATGGACAACTACCTTATGCACGGTACCAAATCTGGAATATAACGTCTGGATGACCGTCTCAAGGGACAATACTTCATCCAGTATCGCCTTCTTCAACTCCACTATGGAGGATGTTGTAACCAACTCTCCTCCCTGCTTGGCCATCTATAACTCCTTAGCCATTCACTCGTTCTCTACTATCAAGAAGCGAACACTCAAGCTAGTGGCTACAACATATGCTTTGGTAGCAGCGTTCAATGTTGCTAGATGCTTGTGCACATCTAATATGATCACTCGTTCCTCAAAATACACAGGAGATATGTGGACATCCGATGTAGAGACTCTACGTGATTGCACAACTCTATGTTGTGACTCGTTGAGTGATATGTTGTGCATCTCTTCTTCCAGATTGTCTCCAAGGATCTTAGTGTCTCCTTGGTCACTTGGGAGCTGCTCTGCTTCCGGATCCGATGAAGCCGTTGGGTCGACCTCTTGGTGGTAAGGCATGATTTCAATTTCTTGCTCCAACTTTGGCTGCTCTATCTCTATATCAATCTGCTCAAGTACTCGTTCAATCTCTTGAGCGAAGTCCTACTTCTACGACTGCTCACCCTATCTACTTTGTGCCAGCTGCTCAGATGAGTCTACTACCTATATGCACGTCGTTTCATCTATCCATGCATGTTGCACCCCCTGTTGTGTCTGTCCCTTCTGCACTTCATTCTCATGTCTCCACAACTCTTGTTCTTTCTGGAGTTGCTCCTTCAACTCATGTAATTCCTTCACTATTTCCTCCATCCTCTATTTATCTCTCTGCCTTTGCGCGGTCCTCTTGTCGCGATGCCACCTCTTTTCCTCTATCTCCAAAGTTGCTTTCTCCACAAGTGGGTCAGCTTTGAACTTGCAGATTTGTTCTATCTTTGTGCTATTGACAATATTTCTCTTTCCTTTGTCACGCGCAGGTATGTTTCCCTCTGCTTCTGCTACTGATGGTGCTCTTCTAGATGTTGCTTTTCTAACCATTCCACAATGATGCCAACTGATTTATTGGGCCTAGATAAGTTGTAACAATATCTCCATGGGTCTTCCTCAGCCCAATGACACGCCTCGTGAATCCAAGGAAATTGCACTCTTGCGTAGTGATCCTTCACAAATCAATGTGGATCATACATATTGAAACTTCTAGTGCCAAAAGAATCTTTTGAACTCTTCTATCTTGGCACCCACATGCTTGAGATTTTGTATGATCTGAAAATGGAATGTACTTGTTTAAGGGTGCAAGGTATCCATTTCCCATAATTTCAAAGGTGAGCTATACACTCCAAGCGACCTCTTAAAAGGTGAAAACTTCTTATTTCTTATACAGAGATAGACTGTAGGGGCATTCACCAGACGTGTCACCTCTAAAGAGAGGATGAGTTCCAGAGGCTACCTGGCCCTCTACAGGCTCTGCCTAAAGAAATAACAAAGTAAACACTTAGAAGTC